>SKCR01049559.1:0-65227 GCA_019454045.1 Zanthoxylum bungeanum | reverse complement strand
ATCATATTAGATATGAACGGGAAAGAAACCGGGTTTCAAATTCCTGATAATTTGGGATGCTAGGCATATGTTTGGATGATACCAAACTAAAACCCAAATTGGATAAGTGACAATTGTAGGTTATCCTAGGGATACCAAGTATAGTACTTATACAACTCACATGAGAACAATTAGATTGTTGCTCGCCATGCGGTTTTCCTAAGAGGAATACCGATATGCAGTGGTAAGTGGGAGGATAGTGAAACTTGATGAAAATCAGAGTAATACTATTCCAGGCACCTATTCCTTAATGGAACATAAATAGTTCATCAAGTATGAAACTATTACCAGTAATCTTCGAATACACAAGAACCACGTAGGTCAGAGAGAGTCAGAAAACAACCTAGGGTATGGGTTTCTGATCTCACCTCATAAAGATGTCTATCTTATTGAGGTATACCAACTGACTACGTATGAGGAAGTGATACAAGGTATCGAATCCCTATTATGGCAAAGTGCCATTATATCTGAATTGGATTCCATGTATATCAACAAGTTTGGATACTAGTTGATGTACCGCAAGGCATTGGTGCCTAATGGTACTATAAGTCTTCAAGGAAGACGTACATGGATGGCAACATACCAACGTATAAAGCTAGGCTTTTAGCGGAAAGGTATCGTTATCAACATTGTGTTGACTACGATTCAACCTTTTACCTGTTGCAACGGTATATCCATTTGGATAATGCTTGCTAAAGCTGCATGTTTCATTTATGAAATATGTCAGCTTAACGGGAAAATCGCTTTCCTGAAAAGGAAACCTTTTGGAGGATGTTTACAACATCCTGTCGGTTTTGTCATACCTAAACTAGCAAACAAGGTTTGCAGGTTGTTCGATGGTTCTTGGAATTGTCGTTTTGATGTGATCATAATGGTTTATGATTTAATTCAAAACGAAATGATTCTTGTGTATATAAGAGGGTTAGTGGGAGCGCACTGACAATGGTTGTCATATAAATAATGATAATATGTCATTTCTTGGAAATGATAATTCCCATAAAAACTATTGGTGAAAGCTAAGCTTTCGAGAAAACTCTTCGAGAAATCGTACATTGAAAAATATACGCGACCTGGTGTCTCATACGCTTTGAGCATATGAAGTCACAAGCAGGCCAATCCAAGTGATAGTCACTGGATTGATGTTAAGAACATCCGTTAGTATCTTAGAGAACTAATGATGATGTCTTATACTAAGGAGATGGAGAACTTGAAGTGACTGGGATCACTATAGCAAGTTTCCTAACCGATAAAACGACTATAAGTCGCAAACGGTACTACAAAGTTTGAATAATGGAACAGTGAGCTGGAAATCTTCCTAGCAAGATACTGTTACCGAATAAACAACAAATGCAGGTTATTGCTGCAGCTGAGGCGGCAATAGAAGCCTTCTGGGTCGATAATAAATCTAATTAGATTAGATATAATTCTGTTAGTAGCTGAGCTATGCGTCAGCACAGGCTAAAGAATTAATGGTCTCATCAACGATCCAGATATATACTTCGATATTCATCTGATTCGTTCGGATCATAAATCGTGGCGATGTGATGATCGAATAAATCGCATCAGATGATAATAATGCAAATCCGCTGACGAAAGCTTTTCTCAGTAGTTTGAGCCAACCGTACATAGTTCGGGTGTCAAGCACTTGAGTGACTGGCAATAGGCCAAGTGGGAGATTGTTGGACAATTATGACCCATAGCGTCACTATTTGTACAGATCATGGTGTTGTTGTACAAATTAACTATGTGACAAAGGAGATTGCACTCTTATCATTTGTAATTAGATCACCTAGATGTATAAATGATGAGAGGTCCCTATGATTTGTTCCTGGACGGAGAATGATATGAGACAGTATCAGTCCACGAAGGATAAATCATTAAATATCCCTAGTCATAGTATTATCGAGATTGGACATCGATAAAGTATTACACTTGTGCGCATTGTGAGGGCACAACGGCATAGTTCTCATATATTTGAGTATAAGATACTCATGCAAGTGTAATAGAAGGTTGTGTTTTACCGATGGTACGGGAAACAGCTTCGCTCTGGATAGACCCCCTCGAAATTCCATTGGTAGTATGACTATGTGTCTATGGAAGTTCAAAATCAGGGTAGGTGTATTTGGTCTTAACCTGAGACTTGCACCGCTAATACTTGCGACAATCAATATACTTTGGTTGAGGTCGTCCAGGGCTTTAACAGGTTCTGTGTACGCCAATACTGGGTATATTGAGAATCGTAATGTGTTGGGTGTGATGTCAAGACGAAAGTGTCACTCCAGTCATATGGAGATGATGGTCACGTAGGATAAGGGACTGGTTCTCTTAAATGTTGTAGCTATCGGGATAAAATGACAAGGTCATGTTTATCCGATTATAGAGACTAGTCACCAGACATCCGACATGTGCTTCGTACGGGGCATACACAATTCCAGCCCCAGGCCTAGCACGTGATCATCTGATACTTGACAGAAATACACAATACTACGGTATACTATGCTTGATATAGATCCTTAATTCCTGTAAGGATATTTCCGGAGAATTGGGAAGGCATGGTGCTTTGCTAGAGGCCAACCTTGTCTTGTAAATCGGTATAAACGTAGTATGAGGTACTTACGTGTTCAGATAGTCCGATGACCGACTTTACTGCCAACATATCTGGGGATCTCATGGGTCGGTTCCCAAAGATTCATCGATGACGTATGACTCGCACTCTATATTAATCTGGGATTAATTAGAAGAGAGAGAAAATTAATCTAGGATTAATTGCGGAGATATTTTATCTGGGATAAAATATCATTTAAAGAGAGATAACGATTAATTTGGAATTAATCGATTAATTAATATATTTGATATTTTAAACGAAATTAGATTTCGACCCGGAATTAAAATTGGATTTTAATTCGGGCGAACGAATTAATTTAGAATTAATTTGTTAGCGATGTGAATAGTGATTTCGCTAGGCGTAATCATTTAATTATGACGCAACGGAAAATTCGTTAATTTGGAATTAGCGAACCCGAGCCTGAGATTATTTACGAGCGCATTCGCATTTCGAATTCGAGTGCGGCACGTCAAATCAAGCGTTAAATCGCTAGTCGCATCAAGCGTCAAATCACAAGTCACTTTGAGTGATGTGACTTGACAACTTGATGGATTGAGTGATGTGAGTGGTTGGGGCTTTAATGGTTTGACTTTTAAAAGCCAAATTCAAGTGAAATGCATTTGAAATTCAAATGTGTGTATTTAATACACAAATTTGACAAACCAAACACAACTCTCTCTCTCCATTTCCCTTCTTCTCTCTCACGCCCTTGGGGCCAAAATAGCTTTCTGGTTTCTTTCAAAACCGTGAGCAGTGGGAAGCCTATAGTGTGGATTTTTTTGGCAACATCACAAGTGCTAGCTCACTTACGAGACATGCGAAGGTGATAGGGAAGTCCACCCATGAGCCGGGAATCGTTCGACGAAGCTTGGAGCTTGACGAAGGACCAAAACCGAGCCAAAAATAGTGAGGTGATCTGCTCACTGTCGTGACCAGTTCAAGAGGCAGAATCTGAAATTTTGTTGCCTCCGCGTCGTTCAACCGATCGATGTGTGTATTCCGTAACTTCTTCGATTTGTATTCTCACTTGATTCATGCTTATTATTGATCTTGGGACCTTAATAGAAACCAACAGGTGGCATTTGCACTTTTACCAAGTAAAATGTGTTTTAGGCACTTTGCCTAATAAACTAGATTCGTAGACATCATTTGAATTAGAATCAAATCTGTCCTAGTATCCACTCTTCAAAGTGTGGATATACGAGTCTTGTTAATGTGTCCCAGACAACAATGTCACTTTTAAGTCTCAACAGATTTATAAAGTTCGAGCTTTTGTTTGTCATATTATATGTTTGAGATTCATTTATATTCAAAATATAAATATTGTTATTCACATCTAATGTGTACATCTCAATATGATCTTTATAAACAAAACATTTAGTGTTCTAGAATATAAAGGTATACTCGCAACAAGTTAAACTAGATATAGAGATAATATTTCTAGTCAAACTAGGTACATTATAACAGTCTCTTAATTTAAGTACATGCCCAAAGGGCAGTTCCAAAGCTTAGGTTCCCACAGCCAAAACAGCGACTCTCGTCAAGTTTTCGACTCGCAGTTCGATCTCAACTGAAGCCAATCTCCTGCTAATCAGCAGATTCCGCACATCAGTACATATATTTATGTACCACATCCAGTATCTAAAATCCAATTTTAAAACCAGCAGTGGACATGTTTATAACAAATATACCTAAAGCCGGATCCTTTTCTGTCTTCACTTCCTTCATGTCTGCCTTGTCTATACGGCAGTCACACTTCCAGTGACCCCGTTTGCCACAGTTTAGGCAGACATCTTGGGATATGTCATTTGTCTTCCTAGAAGACAGTGATGATTTTGCCTTTGCCCCTTTTCATATCCCTAGAAGCCTTCAGCCAAGTCTTGACCTTCTGGGATGTTGAAGTAAGATGCGCCTTGCGCTTCATGCCCTTTTACAAGCTCTGGATCTGTCTCTTTGAGCATAGCCATTAACTCTCCAAGAGTTTTTCTCTTGCAATTAGTACTTCTAAGATCTAAGAATAGATCTATAAAGATCCTTCAATTTCAACATCATGGTTTAAGGATATAATCCTTAGTTCTGACGAAGAAATTAAGGAGTCATTGCGGCAAGCATAACTGATTGAGCACTAAAGTTATCATCACGATGAGTCTTCCAAAGCCTAAGCTCTACTATTTTCTCAACTCCAGGCTTAGGCTCGAGAGGTCGCTTTATCAAATAGAGTAACTTCTCAACTCCCAGGACTATCCTGAGATTCGTTTCCCATTCTAGAAAATTATGTCGTTAAAGACATTTTCACCTAGGATTATGTTCTTTGACGCTAATCTTTCCAGTTATCTTGATTGATATAGTCCAACTATCCAATCAACGATTTCAGGTACAATCTAATGTAATGATTACTATAGTCTAACTATATAATTAACTATAACTTGATTGGTTAAATTTAAATATATTGATTACTATAGTCCAATTATATAATCAACTATAAATGAAATAGTTTGAACATAGTCCAACTATTCAATTAAAATAACAATTGAATATTAGTCCAACTAATATATATATATATAAATAATTAATGACGAAAATTGAAATGAGCGCATATTGGCAAGTATCTAAACGAAATTGAAAATTTAATACTTGCCTCCCACTATTTTTCGGCGAGCCTCTAACCCTCAGTGGAGTACTCGAGAAACCTAGTTTCCTAATGGGCTAGGATCCCGTTAAATAACACACAACCTTGACTTTGGCCAATAAATTGTATGAAACTTAACTAGGTAGATCTCTAAGATCAATCGGATCTCATCCAATTCCTAGATCCAGTAGGTGGACCTCCAAGTCCGAAACATATATCCAATATATGCCAATATATCTGATATATTCCCTAACCTTTTTGCTCTGAATCAACTAAGCCTTGGCTTTGGCTCAACAAGCTTAATGAAACCAGTCAAGCGTGACCCATTGACAGTGGGAAAGCTTCGTAATCGAGGCCGATGAATAAGAAGTGACCTTAACTTTGGCCAACAAATCACAACTTGCCCAAGGCGTACGATATGGAACAAAGCCTTCATGATTCAAACACATCCGCGATGGACAAAGGTCTTGACTTTGGCCAACAAACCAATGCCAATCTTGGATCTTGAGAGAGAATCACTCAATGGAAGGAAAAACACTTAATATAAAATGAGGGTTTTTGTCTCGATTTGGCAATCAATTTATTATCTTTAATTAGGTCTCATCATACACCCTTAAGCATGCATTCTAAAAGCATAATAAGGCGCGAATAAAATAATAATGATATTCGGATTGATATACAACAAACTTTGTTCCTAGAACAAATCTCTCTATTTCCTCTCTCCCGCTAGCACTATTCATACTTCTACCCAATTACTTAATACTTCTAAAGAAACCTCGTTTACATTGAGGGGAATTGGTGAGAAGAGGAATACAATGAGATAATGAGAGAATAGGCTGGACACGCAGGTCCAATTTAATAAATTCTAAATTTATTACAACAATTTCCAAAATTACCCTCACCCTTCTAATATCCATCCGATATACATTATTCATTCATACATCCAAGTATTCACACAAAGCATGTTATCATCCATCCAATTAATTAATCTTTGATTAGTGACCATCCAATGTTCAAACAACGATTTGATTTGCGCGAGTCCTACTCGTTTAAGAATAAATACTCAAAGTACGTATTCTTGAATCATATCGAACTATAATTTTAAATCCAATTTAAATTATATTCAATACTAATTCATATTTAATTCCAAATTAAATAATTACACTTTCAATAGTGCCTTTTAGACTTGGATTCCAAATCCAATCTTAACGGGTCTCAAAGGCCCAATTAGTATCCAATACTATTCAATTAAAGTCTAATGGGCTTTCAATTAATTCTTAAGGCATGAGCTTTGTCAATTATGGGTCAAACCCAAGATGCCAAGGCCCAATTAGGAATCACCATATGCCAAAAATCAATCTAGGCCCATTAGGCCCAATTAAAATTTTAAAGGCCAAATTATCATATTTGGATTTTATGGAAATTGTTTTAGGCCCAATTGGATCCAACCAATTATCCTAAACCAAACTTGGCCCAACCAAGCTCATTAAGCCCAAATACAATAAATTAAATTAATATCATTCCAAATTACATATTAATCTAATTCAAGTGTAATTAACACAATTAATTAATTAACCTAATGTTTCCAAAATATTTAATTAATCCAATTAATTATGCTCTTTAATTCCAATTCATGTCCAACATAAATTAAAGCAAAACAATTCATTACATGCTTCATACTCACGGTTTTGGCAAGTAAATTATCATACAATTTGATTTCAATCCAATTAAGGAGGGTGTATTCAATTGAGATTTTAAAAGACTATTTATGAATAAATAAGTCCTGTAGATTTTAAAAGACATTTAAAGAATGTAATGACTTACAAGATTTTATGAAATTTCTTTTAATCAAGATTTTTTACATATTAGATTTTAAAAGACTTATTTCATAAGAATTTGTAAGATTTGAAAGGACAATTATAGTTTTTTTTTTACTTTTTTAGAATGATATTATATGGAATGAAACCATAAATAAAAAAAAATTAATGAAAGTCAATTGGTTCAAGTTGTGGACATTTGCATCAACAATAACAGAAAATTGGATCATATGAAATGGAACCATAAATAAAAAACAAACATTCAAAATCATAAATCAATCAAAAAGATAACAAAGAAATGAAAATTTTAATAAAGAAAAGCAAAAGCAAATATTATTCAATGTTAATATATTACAAATAGCATAATGTACTAAACTAATAAGCTATTAATATATTTAAAAGATTATTAACTAAACTCACCTTCAAGTAATCTTTCCATATTTCATCACTAGCAGTGAACGTCTTTCTTGATTGGTAGAATGTCACCAGTAGCTGTGGCACTGAAGTAAGCAAGGGTTGAACCACCTCCCAATATCAAGAACTTCAGCAACAATCCTCTCTTGGTGAATGTATGCATACTATAAGTTAACTAATGAATATTATAAAATGTCTTATAAACTACAAAATAAAAAATAGTCCACAACTTGTCGGAGTTTTTCTTTATAAATCTAGTTTTGCCTCTAATAAGAGAGAATGTTTATCAGTAACAAAAGTTAAACACTAAAGGGGTGTATTCAATTGGGTTTTGTACTTATTGGATTTTAAAAGATTTGTTCACGAAGAGCTAACATGTATGTTTATCTTCTGTTTTCTAACACTCAAAAAAATCTTATGTAAAAAGTCTCATGGGTTATGGTAGGATTTTTTTATAGAGTTTGATATTTATAATTTTCACTAAAAAGTCCCACATAATCACACATATAAAAAAATCATTCAAAATAATTATGTTTTTCAATACCATAAGACTTTTTATTACTTGTTTAAAGTCCTGATTGAATATCACTAGATTTGGATACACTCTTTAAAAAATCCTAATAGTCTTAATGGAATACCACAATACTTTTTAGATTATTTAAAAATCTTAATTGAATACCACAAGACTTATTTAACCCAAAAAAGTCTTTTAAAATCTCAATTGAATACACCCCCCTAAATCAACATCTATCATACATTTCATGCCAATTAACATATCCAATTGCTAATTTTCAAAAAATCACCATGAGCAACCTATGGGTAATTTTCGGCCATGCTTAGGATTTGGGGATTTTTGATCTAATCAATATTTCACAAATCCAACAATGCACAAATCCAATTCAACATTATACAAACATAACCCAACAATCAATTTAGGCATTTCATGCTCCAATCACAAAAATCCCAAATTAAAGTTTAGAACCCTAGATTTTTCAAATCAAACTTAGATCGCTCTGATACCATTGTTAGTGTTCCTAGAACATGCCAAGATCGTCTAAGAGTGATTTGTGTGTGAATTAATCAAAGGGAGTTGCGGAATACTCACATTGATCGGATTGAGTTCAAAACTTTTCTTTCTTTGTTGGATGTGTTGGAAGCTTCGGAGCTTGAGATCGAGTTCCACACTCTCGGGTGAGTCTCCCTATCACCTTCCTTTAACTCCTTAAAGTGCTAGCTATGTAGATTTTTGAAGCAAAAATCCATGGGAGAGAAGAGAAAGTCACGCCCATTGAGAAAGAGAAGAGAGATGGTTGCTGTGAATAGTAAAAATCTGCACTTCTAAAGTGGACCAAATTAATATATAGTGAGTTTGAGTGTTGGAATAAGTTTGAGTGTGTTATAAGTAAAGCCATGCCATCTTTCAACAAATCAAACTCATTATTTTATGCCTAACCACTTCCATCACATGTCTAACATGTGATGTAAGTGAAATGGGTCCCACCACTTTTAAATTCCAAATTTAAGTCGGCTAATCTAACACGCAACTTCGCTTGGGCTCGGGTTCGCTTAATTCCGAATTAAACGAATTTGCCGTTGCGACTTAATTAAATCCAATTTAATTAAATAATAATGCATAGTAAAATTATTACGAAAGTCGCTTGCGAATTAATTCTAAATTAATTCGTTCGCTAGAATTAAAATCCAATTTAATTCCACTTTGAAATCCGATTTCATTTAATATATCCAATATATTATTTTAGCCCAAATAAATAAATTAAATAGTAAAATCTAATTTAAATATTAAATTTACTTTGCCGATTAATTCCAAATTAATCGACTTCTCTCTTCTCGACGAATTTAATCCCAGATAAATTCTCGACGCAATTAATCTCATATTAATTCTTTCTCTTTTAATTAATCCCAGATTAATTTATTGCCGTAATTAATCCCAGATTAATTTTCTCTCTCTCTCATAATTAATCCCAAATTAATTCTGTTCGAGTCAAACATCATCGGTGAATCTTTGGGAGGCGACCCAAGAGATCCCTGGATATGTTGGCAGTAAATACGGTCATCGGAAAATCCGAATACGTGTGTACCCGGTACCACGTTCTTACCAATTTACAAGACATGATTGGCTTCTAGCAAAGCACCGTGCCTACCCAATTCTCCATAAATATTCTTTAAAGGAATATATAATCTTTGTCAGGCGTAGCATACATAGTATTGCGTATTACGATCCAGTATCTAAACTCACATGCTAGGCCTGGGGCTGGAATTGTGTCTGCCCCGTATGAAGCATATATCGAATCTCTGATAATTAGTCTCTATAATCGGATAACCATGACTTTGTCATATTATCCCGATAGCTGCAGCATACAAGAGTACCAGTTCTGTATCCTGCGTGATCATCATCTCCATATGACTGAAGTGATACTTCCATCTTGACATCACACCCAATACATTACGATTCTCAGCATACCCAGAAGAGGCGTACACAGAACCTGTTAAAGCCCCAGACGACCAAAACCAAAGTATACCGATTGTCGCAAGTATTAGCGATGCAAGTCTCAGGTTAAGACCAAATACACCTACCCTGATTCGGATTCTCATAGACACATAGTCATACTACCATGGGATTCCGAGGGGTCCATCGAGAGCGAAGCTGTTTCTGTACAATCGGTAAACATAACCTCTTATTACACTTGCATGAGTATCCAATACCCAAACATATAAGAACTATGCCGTTACGCTTCCATAATATGCACAAGTGTAATACTAGCCTATTTCACATTATCGATGTCTAGTCTCGATAATACTACGACTAGGGATATTTAATGATTAAACCTTACGTGGATTGATACTGTCTCATATCTTATTAATCCGGTACTAATCATATGGACTTTTATCATTTATATATCCCGGTAATCTATTTACAAATGATAAAAGAGCAATTTCCTTTGTCACATAGTTAATTTGTACAACAACACCATATTCTGTACAAATAGTGATGCTATGGGTCATAATTGTCCAACACAAAGGCATCCAGATAAAAATGGAAGCCACTTCAAGAAGACGGGTTGAAAACATATGTGTGTTTTGCGGTACAAGTGTTGGTGTTAAACCAGAATACATAACAGCGGCATAGGAATTGGGTTGAGTCATTGCTGCAAGGAATATGCACTTAGTATATGGCAGTGGCAATCTTGGACTAATGGGGATCTTTTCAAAAGTGGTATAGGAATGAGGTAGTCAAGTCTTAGGAATCATCCCAAAACCCTTGGTGGAGGCAAATCTGATAGGACCATCAAATGGCGAGGAACTAATCGTGCCAGGTGTGTCTGAACGACTGGTTGGGATGATTAATCGTGCTGATACTTTTATTGCTTTGCCAAGAGGATTGGGCACGATGAAGGAGATTTTTACAGTACTATCTTTGGCAAACTTGAACATACACCAGAAACCGCTTGGACTATACAATGTTGATGGATTTTATGATTTTCTTTGTGTGTTTCTTGATGATGCCCGGAGAAATGGGTTCGTGTCAAAGCATGTAAAAGAACTCCTATTTACTGCCAGAACTGCCCCAGATTTAATTGACCAAATCTTAGCATTTGAACCTCAAATTGACCCCATTCTTTCCAAGATAAACTGGTCCGATAATGATCGTGGTATGAGGCGTCGGATAAATCTGGATCTTAACCTTTAACTTTTCATTTAGATGTAGAATTTCAGCTAACCAGATACGGTTTTCTAAACTCTTCTTCTACTGTTTAAGATATTGAGGACAATGTCTCATTTAGGTTTGGGAGAGGAGAATAGTTAAATTGTATCTTGTTTTTATTATTTTATTTTTAGTCAAAATTTTTCGAAAAAGCCAAAAAAAAATTAAAAAATTTTACAAAAACCATAAAAATATTTTGTATTTTTGTATTTTTATTTGATTAATTAGGTGAAATTAGTATGAGATAGCTTTGTAAGGAATTTCCATTCCTAAGACGTATCTCAACCTATTTCGGAACAAGTTAATTTTTGTTTATTTCCTTTTAAATCATTTAATTTGTGAATTCTCCATAATACTGACTAAAATGAATCTTCATATGCTCAGTTGACAGGTATTAATCAGCATACATGGTAACATACATACATGAGCTGTAATTGAAAAGTTTGTAATATTCAGTGCTCTAGTTTAATTGGAGGAAGCATCCAAAAAAGCGATGAGATAAAAAAGAAAAAAAAAAGAAAAAAATGTATAAAAAAAAGTCTGATGTTGTCTGTAAGGGTGTCTTAACAGCTAGTGCCCTAAAGCCAACTGGTTTGGGAGTCACTGGCCCAAAGCTCGCTACATAGATGGATGATATTGTATATAAATAAAAAAAAAATCAAAAATCAAGAAAAAAAATCAGAAAAAAATATTCCATTGCTAAAAAAGGTGTGAATTCTGATAAAACTTTAAGACAAAAATATTACTCTCTTTTCAACTACAATTGTGACGATTGTGGGAAAAATGAGTTGATTACTATTTTTTTGGCCGTGTATATGGAGAATGGTAAAAATAATCGGAGAATTTACTTATTCGGTAATTTAGAAAGAAAGAAAACAACTATTAACTTGGATAAGAAGTTTCATCTGTTTAGTCATTAACTTCTTTATTCTTTTTTCTCTTGTCTTTTTGCTTTTGTGTGCATTAGTTTTACTATCTTTTTACTTTTATCAAACGTTTATGGGTATCGTTGCTGTAAGCCCTCACGAGACTACAACTCATCCACTAGGGACACCTAGTGGTTTAAAGGCTTGTTGCATACACTAAATGCAACCATGATCCCTACGAAAGTGGCTTAGTTTAATTTTAATTGTTTCTTGTATTTTATTTTGTTGTTTTTGCTCGAGGACTAGCAAATTGTTAGGTTTGGGGGTGTGATGAGCGGAAAATATATCAATATTTACCATCCCTTTTACTTAATATTTTGTTTAGTTTCTCGGGTTTGATGAACGATTTGATGTGTTTTAGTTTATTTTGCAGATAAAATAATATTGGGACTCAATGAAATCATTTAGGACGAAATGTGGGTCAAGTAAGGGTAAAAATTGGACTTTACATATTAATTTTGGAGATTGGAAACTTGAAAGGGCGTTTTAACGAAGTGCAGTTTCGGAAATTCTACTTTTGGGCATAATTGTTTACTCTGCTATCGAATTGAGCTAATTCAAGTTCTAGATTAAAGAAGACCCAATGATCTACAACTTTTAAAGACAAAATAATTTTGAATTCTGAAGATTTCATGACCGAAATTGATGAAACATCCGGATGTGTGTTATGTGTAATTATTAAAATCATTTTCAATGCAAACAATTAAATAAATAAATAAAAAATAAAAATAGTCAAGCTCCCACCAAACATGATATAAATTTATAATGGATTTGGTGGAGCAATTAGTGGAGTAATTAATAATAGATTTGGTGGAGAATTTAATAATGGATTTGGTGGAGGGAAAATTTTCCTTATAAATACCAAGCCATTTCATTTGTAAATTCATACTTTCTTCTTTGAAATTCCTTATGAATAACTAAGAAGATTGTATCTTAATAAAATTAGTTTTAACCTGACTAAACTAGATACCGCCTATATGATCGGTTGGAATTAATTATAAATTTGACTTAATCAAGATTCCGCCTATACCATCAACTGCGTGTTGTGACGCGCAATGTTGCGCGCGTCGCGACGCGTGAGACCAGATTTTCCCTATAAATAGAGGCCAAATTTCATTTGTAAATTCATACGTTCTTCTAAGGAATTCCTAAGAATACTAATAAGATTGTATCTTGTTTGTTTATTTACAGCTTTCAGTATTTAATTTTCGCATTAGCACTTTCTTTTATTTACTTTTCAGTCTTTACTTTCTGTATTTAATTTTATTTACTTTTACGCAATAGTACTTTCTTTTCTTTACTTTTCAATATTTACTTTTCAGCAATGAGGAGGTAACTCACCCCTGCTGGGGTGAAAGGTAAAGCTTTTATTACTAATATTTAGATTAATCTCCCTTAATTATAATATATAAACTATTTAAAACCCGACTTAATAAGGATACCGCCTTTATGGTCGGTTGGACTTAATAAAATTAGTTTTAACCTGACTAAACTAGATACCGCCTATATGATCGGTTGGAATTAATTATAAATTTGACTTAATCAAGATTCCGCATATATGGTCGGTTGGTAATATCACGCAAAGTTAATATATTATAATAAGGGAGATATCTAAAATAGAAGTAATAAAAGTGATCCTCTAACCCCAACATTTTCTTTTATTGTACTTTTCCCTTTTTAATTTCCAGCATTTACTTTATTTAATTTTCAGCATTTACTTTCCATCATTTACTTTATGTCATTTACTTTATTTAAGCTTTTACTAGTCTTAGTTATGTGTAGTAACTAAACCCGTTATCTGGGGTTGTGATGAATTCCAATATCACTGGTTTATAAGGGGTTATTTTATTATTTGGGTAATATAAAGGTTTATTTATTGAGCTTTAGTCTTAATGCTTCTTGTTAACTGGACATTAATAAGATTGATCTGGTAAACTTAAAATGAACTTGGAAAAGGGATTTTAGGTTTAAGCCTTAGACTTAATAGCCCACGATCTTCCTTGAGGATAAATAACCCTTTGATATATTTCCTTACAGGATAGGAATATACCTGTTAGGCGGGGGTAGCCATAATTGGAACTTAATCTTAATGAATTCAGATAACTTGGTTGACATAAGAATATGATTAATTGGGTTATTCTGGGTATTTGTATCTGACCATCGGAAGAGGCTTTTGCATAAATTCGTGTTACAGGCTAATAAACCAATATATTGCACAAACGTAAAATATCCACTTCATCTTTAAAATGATATTGGAAGGATTCACAACCCTAGATAGTTTCTTAATATTGAATTTTTCCTTAATTTTCTTTCGCACTGTTTTATTTATTCGTCTTTAGTTTAAAGTCACCATCCAATCAAACAACCAATCCATTAGATACTTGTAAAAATTTGGCTTCATAAATTAATAGCTTAGGTATTAAGTCATCGTGGGATCGATACATTTATACTACTTGAACGATTTGTGCGCTTGCGTTATACATGTGTGATTACGCCGGTCAAGTTTTTAGCGCCGTTGTCGGTGACTTATTTATCTTTTACTATTAATTTTGAGGTTAGATACCTTTGCTTGTATCTAATTTTCTTTTACTTATTATTTCTGTTTTCTTGTGTTTCAAGTTCTCAGACACTACATGAGATGAACCAGAAGCTTTGAAATCTGCCCCCTTGACCCAGAAATTGAAAGAACCATCAGACAGTTGAGAAGGGAAATGCGAGAAGGCCAAGAAGCACTGATCAACATGGAACCTGAACATTTGGATGTTGCACCACCAATTCCCATTTGAGATAGAACTATTCCAGTGGTTGACGGCTTCATTTATTGTATTGTACTTCCTCTCTTACCAGCAAATACGTGTGACATCAAAACATGCATCCAGATGACACAACAATCAGTTCAGTTTGGAGGGAATGCAACCGAAGATCCTAATGCCCACATCAGCAACTTCCTGGAAGTTTGCGGCACTTTCAACTATAACCGAGCAGCTGAAGAAGCAATGAGACTGCGTATTTTCCCCTATTCCTTGAAAGACATAGCTAAGGCTTGGCTATATTCACTACCAGCAGGTTCCATCACAACTTGGAACACTCTTGCCACAAAATTCCTTGCAAAGTACTTTCCACCAGCCAGAACTGCAAAGTTAAGGAATGACATCACATCCTTTGTGCAACATGACTCAGAATCGCTCTGTGAAGCTTGGGAAAGATACAAGGATTTGCTCAGAAAATGTCATCACCATGAGATTGCAAAGTGGCTACAAGTCCAAACATTCTATAATGGACTTTCTGGACTGATGAGAACCACAATTGATGCTGCTGCTGGAGGTGCTTTAATGGCAAAATGAGAAGATCAGGCTTGGGACTTAATTAAAGAAATGGCCAACAATAATTCATTGTGGCCAACAGAAATGAGCATGATCCAAAGAATTGTTGAAATTTATGAAGTTGGAGCCAAGACAACAGTTAATGCCAAGCTGGATCAGATATGCAAATTCATGGAAACTCTTAGCATGCAAGGTAATATTGGATCCATAAGTTTACCAAATGGAGGAGCACCAGAGACAAACCAACATGAAGAGACGGTGAATTATGTCAATAATTTCAACAGACATGGGAACAATCCATATTCCAACACCTACAACCCTGGGTGGAGGAATCATCCTAATTTCGCATGGAGCAATAATTCAAGGCAAAAGAACAATCCACCACCTGGAATCCAACAGCAAAACAAAGGCCATGAGTATAAAAAGAACCAGGAATAACAGAAGTGCTGGCCCAGTTGAAAAAACAAGAAGCAAAATATGATGCTTTAGCAGCTATGGTTCAAAATCAAGTAGCATTGAATCAAAGCCATTCAGCTTCTATTAAAGCACTGGAGAATCAAATGGGAGAACTGGCCAATGCTCAGAGTTACAGACCGCCAGGTAACCTTCCTAGCAACACAGAACCAAATCCAAGGAACCGAGGGAAAGAGCAATGTCAAGCCATTACTTTGAAAAACGGTACTGAAATCAACAAAGATGTTGGAATCAAGGCATCCATTAAGGAAGTTCCAAAATAAGCAGTTCCACAGATGAGAGGAAAAAGAAGCAAAGGAAAAAGATCAAGAAAGAATCACTCCACCTCAACCTTTTCCACAGAGTCTCCAGAAAAACAAACTAAATAAACAGTTTGTTCGATTCTTAGAAGTCTCAAAAAGTTGCATATCAACATTCCATTTGCATAAGCGTTGGAAGAAATGCCCAGCTATGTCAAATTCATGAAAGATATTCTTTCACGAAGTAGAGATTGGGAGATTACGAGATAGTAGCATTAATAGAAGAATACATCGCCATCATTCAGAGGAAACTTCCCCCAAAGTTGAAAGATTCTGGCAGTTTCACTGTTCCTTGCACCAATGGAGAACATTACATTGGTAAAGCTTTGTGTGATTTAGGTGCTAGTGTTAATTTGATGCCTTTTTCGATTTACAGGAAACTGCAGATTAGAGAAGCAATGCCCACCTCAGTTTCTCTACAACTTGTTGATAGAATGCTCGCATTTTTTAGAGGAGTAGTTGACGATGTGCTGGTCAAAGTCGACAAACTCATTCTCCCAGCAGATTTCATTATCCTTGACATGGAAGAAGATAAAGATGTACTTATCATCTTGGGGAGACCATTCTTGGCTACTGGTCGAACTATTTTGATGTACAAAAAGGAGAACTAACCATGAAAGTACAGGACCAAGAAGTTACCTTCAATGCTTTGAAAGCCATGAAATTCCCGAGTGATGAAAATGAGGAGGAATTTTTCAGAATTGATATTGTAGATAGGATCATCCAGGCTACTGATGCACTGCCACTTTCCACGGATAAACTTGAAGCTTGCATCACCAACATGACTAACAGTGAGCTAGATGTTGAAATTCTGGAATGTATCAACTATCTTGAGAAACCATTTCGCTTCAAATCGACACCACAGGTGGAAAGTTTATGTTGGTAAAAATCTAGGGTCCCAAGATCAAACAAGACATGAAAACATGCATGAATACATCAACGGAGGTAGCGGAATACTCACATTGATCGGTTATGTCGATTTGAAGATGAATCATGTCCAAAAACGCACTGCCTTTGTAAGCCCACTGCAGCAGTCCATGCTCACTGTCTTGGCAGTTTCGGGTCTCAAAACGAAGCTCCAAACTCCATCGGATGAGTCCCGCCTCATGGTCGAACCTCCCTACCACCTTCGCAAGACTTGTAAGTGTGCTAGCACTTGATTTCTCACCATGAGAAACCACTCTTGGCTTCCCTTGTTCACGCCATTTCTGGTTCCAAACCAGTGAAGATTTTCTTCATTTGGGCGTGAGAGAAGAGAGAAATGAGAGAGAAGAAGTTTTGTGTTAAGTTAAAATGATTTACCAAAAATCAATTTATATTTATGCCATAATTTTATTAAATTAATAATAAAATTATGACAAAAACATGCAATGGCTTAGAGTGTCAAACACTCAAACTCCATGCAATGACATTGAGTGCAATGTACACAATCTACATGCAAAGCATTAGAATGACATGTGTCATGTGGGCCCCACACGTTTCCAAATGAAAGTGGGCCCACGTGCACTCACGCGTTCGGGTTCGATATTTCCGAAATACCGAGCTTACGTCGCGACGTTAATTCAATCGAATTTAAATAAATAATTGCGCCTAGCGAAATTATTATTTACGTCGCTAACGAATTAATTCTAAATTAACTCGTTTGCCCGAATTAAAATCTGATTTTAATTCCGCGTCGAAATCTAATTTCGTCTAATATATCGAATATTTAATACATCGATTAATTCCGAATTAATCGTTCTCTCTCTCTTTAGACGACATTTTATCCCGGATAAAACATCTCCGTTATTAATCCTAGATTAATTTTCTCTCTCTTTCTATATAATCCCAGATTGTTCAAGAGTGCGAGTTGTGCGTCATCGGTGGATTATCGGGAAGCGACCCATGAGATCCCCGGATAATCTGGCAGTAAATACGGTCGTCGGAGTATCCGAATCACGTACGTACCAAGTACTACATTCTACCGATTTACGAGACAAGGTCGACTCCTAGCAAAGCACCAAGTCTACCTAATTCTCCGGACATATCCATTAAAGAATATTAAGATCTGTATCAAGCGTAGTATACTAATGTATTGTGCGTATCGGCCCAGTATCGGATAGTCACGTGCTAGGGCTGGGGCTGGATAAGTGTCTGCCCCGTCCGAAACACATATCGGATGTCTGGTAACTAGTCTCTATAATCGGATATTCATGACCTGGTCATAATATCACGATGGATGCGCATCTCTTAAGAGCACTAATACCGTATCCTGCGTGACATCATCTCCACTATGACTGGAGTGATACTTCCGTCTTGACATCACATCCAATACACTACGATTCTCAATATACCCGGCATTGGCGTACACAGAACGGTTACAGTCCTAGACGACCTCAACTAAAGTATATCGATTGTCGTAAGCATTAGCGATGTAAGTCTCAGGTTAAGACTATACACACCTACCTTGATTTCGGCCTCCCATAGACACATGTCATAATACCAATGGGATTCCGAGGGGTCTATCCAGAGCGAAGCTGTTTCCCGTACCATCGGTGAAACACGACCTCTTATCGCACTTGCACAAGTATCCAATACTTATATATATGAGAACTATGCCCTTGTGCCCTCACAACGCGCACAAGTGCAATACTAGCCTATTCCGCATTATCGATGTCCAGTCTCGATAATACTACGGCTAGGGATATTTAATGATTAATCCTTCGTGGACTGATACTGTCTCATATCATCTCAATCCAGGAACTAATCATAGGGACCTCTCTTCATTTATATATCTATGGTGATCTAATCACAAATGATGAGAGTGCAATTTCCTTGTCACATAGTTAATTTGCTACAACAACACAATGATCTGTGCAAATAGTGACGCTATGGGTCATTTTGTCCAACAATCTCCCACTTGGCACATAGCCAGTCACTCGAGTGTCTAACACCCGAACTATGTACAATTCGCTCAAATTGCTGAGGAAAGGTTTCGTCAGCGGATTGCTTAATTATCGTCTGACGCGATTTACACGATCATCACATCGCCACGATGTATGATCCGAACGAATCAGATGATATAGAAGTATATATCTGGATCGTTTGAGACCTTTAATTCTTTAGCCTGTGCTGACGCCTAGCTCAGCTACTAACAGAATCATATCTAATCTAATTAGATTTATTATCGATCCAAATGGCTTCTATTGCTGCCTCAGCTGCAGCAATAATCCACATTTGTTGTTTATTCGGCAACAGTTATCTTGCTCGGAACATTTCCAGCTCACTGTCCCTGTCCTTCAAACTTTATAGTACGACAGTATTTAATTGGTAAACTTGTAGCAGGTGATCCCAGTCACTTCAAGTTCTCCTTCTCCATAGTTTAAGACAACTTTAGTTCTCTCAGATACTAACAGATGTTCTTAATGTTCAATCCAGTGACTATCACTTGGATTGACCCAATTGTGACTCCATATGCGAAGCGTATGAGACACCAATACAAGTACATTTTAAATGTACAATTTCCCAGAGAGAGTGTTAACAACTCCAAATCTATCCCAGTAGATCTTTATTCCTGAATAAAGGTTGTTCCCCAGAATTCTATGGAGAATTTCTATTGAAAGAATATCTATGAAAGCCAAGCTTTCACCAATTGCTTTATGGGAATTTCACTGTCAGTGCGCTCTCCCACTAACCTCTTATATACACAAGAATTATTTCGTTTTGAGTTAAATCATAAACCATTATGATTATTTCAAAACGTCAGTTCCAAGAACCTTATGCTTGCTTTGATCCAAACTTGGATCGAATAACCCGCAAACCTTGTTTGTCGGTTATACAAAATCGTCAGGATGTTGTAAACATCCTCCCAAAGGTTTCCTTTTCAGGAAAGCGATTTTGATTTGTAACTGACATATTTCATAAATGAAATATACAGTTATCAACAAGCATCTTCAAAATGGACTTACCATGGCAACAGGTAAAAGGTTGAACCGTTATTACAACAATGTTGATAACGATACCTTTCCGTCAAAAGCCTAGCTTTGTAAGTTGGTATGTTGTCATCCATGTATGTCTTCCTTGAAGACGTATAATGTACCATAGGCACAACGCCTTGTGGTACAACAACTAGTATCCATAATAGTCGTTATACATGGAATCCATTTCGGACTCATGGCACTTTGCCATAACAGGGAGTCGATACCTCGTATCACTTCCTCATAACGTAGTCGGATGGTACACCTCCATAAGATTGACATCTTAATGAGGTTAGATCAGAAACCATACCCTAGGTTTTTCTGACTCTATCCGATCTACCCGATTTCTTGTGTATTTGAAGATTAATGGTACAGATTCATCATAGATGAATTGTTTGTGTTCCATTAAGGACTTCGTGCTATGAATAGTATTACTCCGATTTTCATTGAGTATCACTATCCTCCCACTGACCACTGCATATCGGTATTCCTCTCAGGAAAACCGCATGGTGAGCAACAATCACATTGTTCTCATGTGGGATTTATAAGTACTATACTTATGGTTTCCCTTAGGATAACCTATATTGGCACTAATCCAATTTGGGTTCTTAGTTTGGTATCATCCAAACTTTATGCCTGGCATACCCAAATTATCATGAATGAGAAACCTCGTTTCTTCCATGTTCATATCCTATATGATATCTGTCAAACAGATTTATATGGAACCTTATTCTAAATAAGTTTTGCACTGTTAATACATATCCTGTAGAAGGAAATAGTAGCTCAGAGCGACTCGCGAAAAACCTAATCATGTCCAACAAAACTTGGTTTTTAGTTCTGACACACCGTCAATTGACGTGTCTCGGGAGGAGTCCTCATATGAAAGAATACCGTACTCTTTCATGTACGTATGAAACTTACTGCTTAAGTATTTACCAATACGGTCTTACCGCAGCGGCATAATACTACAGCCGATCTGTTTGTATACTTCGTGTCGAAACTCAAAGTTTCGTATTGTGTTCTTCAAAAGAAACACATAACCATAACGTGATGCCACATCCGTTAAGGTCACGAAATATTCATGTTCACATTTAGCCTAGCTAGATATGGGCCCACTTACTTCACCATGAATAGGGCTAACAGATCGGTGGCCCTTTTACTATTACCAAGTAAATAGTATTTTAGGTTTTTAACCTAATAAACTAGATTCGTAGACCTTATTTGAATAGTCAAATCAGTCCTAGTACCCACTCTTCAAAAGTGTGGATATACGAGTCTCGTTTAATTGTGTCCCAGACAACAATGCCACAAATAAGTCTCTATTGATCAAATCAATTTGAGCTATTTATTTGTCATTTATATGTTTGAGATTTTATTTATATTCAAAATATAAATTATGTTATTTACATCTAATGTATTTATCTCAGCATCATCTTTATATAATGAAACACTTTAGTGTTCTAGAATATAAAGGTTTTATCCGCATCGGATTAAACACGATATAGAGATAATGTCTCTAGTCAAACTAGTTACATTATAACATTTCCTAATTTAAGTACACAACCCGAAGGTAGTTCCTAAACTTAGGTATCTACGGTCGAAACAGCGACTTTCATCCCGTTTCCAATTCGCAGAGAAATCTCGGCTTGAAGCCAGTATCCAGCCAACAGCGGATTCTGAACGTCAATACATATATGTATTATGTACCACACTAAGTATTTAAAATCCAATTTTAATACTAGTAGTAAACATAACTTTGACAAATATTTTTAAAGTTAGAGCCTCTCCCTATCTTTAATTCCTTCGTGTCTTCCATATCCAAATGGTAGTCACTTTGGGATATGTCAATTACTTTTCAATATTTCACAAACCTTTGGCCAAGCCTTAGGTTTTAGAATATCGAAATGATGTGCACCTTGTGCTACATGCCAATTGCAACTTTGACTTTCTCCACTAGAATGGTCAATTAATTGCAATTTTAATACTTTTAAATCTAAAGATAGATTTATTGTAAGTATATTAATTAAGCACTAAAGTCATCATCACATAAATCTTCCAAAGATTTTATGCTCTACTATTTGCTTAATTATGGGCTTAGTCATAATAAGTTATTTTATCAAAATAATTAACCTATTATTTATTCCCAATATGAAAATTAAATCATTTAAAGCATTTAATCCAATGATTATATATTTTAAATATTCAACTTTTCAATTCTTTCTTGATTTCAATAGTCCAACTATTTAATCAATTTAATAAGGTACTATTTATTATAATGATTACAATAATCCAATTATTTAATCAACTATAATTTTAATATTGATTACTATAATCTAATTATAAAATCAACTATCATTTTAATTCAATTATATTGATTACTATAATCCAATTATAAAATTAACTACATATTGAATGAGTTTGTATATAGTCCAACTATATATTATATTTAAAACAACATAAAATATTAGTCCAACTAATACTTTTGATTAATATGACGAGAAAAATATAGATGAGCGCGTTTAGCGAGTATTCGAACGAATGTTGCAAATTCAATACTTGCCTCCCACTATTTTTCGTCGAGCCTCTATCCCTCTGTCGAGTACTCGGGAAACCGTGTTTCCTAGTGGGCTAGGATCCCGTTAAATATCACACAATCTTGACTTGGCCAACAAATTGTATGATAATTAACTAGGTAGATCTCTAAGATCAATTGATCTAATCCAACTCCTAGATCCAGTAGGTGGACATCCAAGTCCTAAACATATATCTTATATATGCCTATATATCCAATATATACCCTAACCTTTTTCCTCTGAATCAACTAGGCCTTGGCTTTGGCACAACAAACCTAGTGATCCCAGTCAAGCGCGGACCCATTGACATGGAAGCTTCGTAATCAATGTCAATGGACAAGAAGTGGTCTTGACTTTGGCCAACAAACCACAACTTGGACACGACACCGATATGGAACAAAGCCTCGTGATTAAAACACATCTTCGAAGGACAAGGGCTTGACTTTGGCCAAAAACCCTGCCAATCTCGGATCTTGAGTAAGAATCACTCAATGGAAGGAAAAATAACGCTTGATATTTAACGAGGGTTTTTCGCGTGCAAATTGGCTACCAATTTAATTATCTTTGTTAAGGTCTCATCATCATACACCCTTAAACATGCATTCTAAATACATAATAAAGCGAGTATGAAAAAAAATAATAATGATATGCGGATGGATACTTAACACATTGATCCTAGATCAAATCTCTCCCTTTCTCACTCAAGCTAGCACTAGTATTACTTCTACCCGTTACACTACACTTCTAAAGAAACCTCATATACATAGAGGGGAATAGGTGAGAAGAGAATACAAGAGAATAGAGGTGATAAGGCTGGACACGCAGGTCCAATTTAATAAATCGAATTTATTACAACAATTTCTAAAATTGCCCACCCGACTAATATCCATCCGATATACATTATTCATTCAACACAACCACGTATTCACACACATAAGCATGCTATCAATCAATCTAATCAAATTAATTAATCTGATAATTAAGTGATCATCCAATGTTCAAACAACGATTTGATTTTGTTCGAGTCAAACTCGTTTTGCGAATAAGTACTTAAAGTACGAATTCATGAATTAAATTAAACTACATCATTAAATCTAATTTAACATGTATTTAATACTAATTCACTATTCAATTCCAAATTAAATATTACACTTTTATTTAATAAACCTTTTACGATTTAAATTCCAAATCTAATCGTAACGCGTCTCAAAGACCGATTAACGTCCAACGTTAATTCATTAAAGTCCAATGGGCTTTTGATTGATTTCTTAAGGCGTGGACTTTTGGTCAACTCGGGTCAAACCGATAACCAAAGTCCAATCCGGGATTTACCCCATAAGCCCATAAATCAATCTTGGCCCATTAGGCCCAATTGAACATTAAAGGTTCATTGTCGCATTGGGCTTTATGTTAAGGTTTGGGCCCAATTGGATCCAATCCACTTGGCCTAAACCAAACTTGATAAATCAAGCCCAATAGGCCCAATTACAATTTTAAATTCTAATTTCCAAAATTAGGCCCAATTAATTAAATCCAAAAATCCAATTTTCACAATTTAATTACCAAAAGTACATTATATGATTAATCAACTAAATCAACATTTCCAAAACACTAAATTAGTCCAATTAATCATACTTAATTCATTATTACATGTCAAACACACATAATGAAAAATCAAACCCATTTACATGCTTTCTCATGCTCTCGGCCAAGGAGGGATTTCATGTCCAATTCGGTTTCAATCCAATTAATCCGCAATCAACATTAATACATATCCCGAATGATTTCCAATACATCCAATTATCAAAATCAAAATTTACCAAGACATTAGGGCATTAGTCACATTCGGCCAACTCAAAGATTTTGGGGTTTTTGTCCAATTCGAAATCCAATCCAATTCGATTCAAATTAACATCAACCTAATCGATTCTAACTCATCAAATGAATTAAAAAAAACAAAAAACAAAAAATCCAAGATCCCAAAATCATCAAACCATTCGGCCAAGGACAAATATTTGGGGAAAATAATTCCAAATCATTTTTCATCAAATTAGTCCAACCAAAATGAAATTAAACATGTTATAAACATACTCAAACAAACAATTTATTCAAATCATGCTCAAATCACATTTACCCAAATTTTAAATCCCTAAAATTTCATGCTTGCAACATTAGCTCTTGATGCCATTGTTGGTAAAAATCTAGGGTCCCAAGATCAAACAAGACATGAAAACATGCATGAATACATCAACGGAGGTAGCGGAATACTCACATTGATCGGTTATGTCGATTTGAAGACGAATCATGTCCAAAAACGCACTGCCTTTGTAAGCCCACTGCAGCAGTCCATGCTCACTGTCTTGGCAGTTTCGGGTCTCAAAACGAAGCTCCAAACTCCATCGGATGAGTCCCGCCTCATGGTCGAACCTCCCT
The DNA here is from genome assembly GCA_019454045.1 of Zanthoxylum bungeanum. Lineage (NCBI taxonomy): Eukaryota > Viridiplantae > Streptophyta > Magnoliopsida > Sapindales > Rutaceae > Zanthoxylum > Zanthoxylum bungeanum. Next base: position 40,015 of record SKCR01049559.1, on the reverse strand, counting down.
ACCACCTTCGCAAGACTTGTAAGTGTGCTAGCACTTGATTTCTCACCATGAGAAACCACTCTTGGCTTCCCTTTGTTCACGCCATTTCTGGTTCCAAACCAGTGAAGATTTTCTTCATTTGGGCGTGAGAGAAGAGAGAAATGAGAGAGAAGAAGTTTTGTGTTAAGTTAAAATGATTTACCAAAAATCAATTTATATTTATGCCATAATTTTTATTAAATTAATAATAAAATTATGACACAAAACATGCAATGGCTTAGAGTGTCAAACACTCAAACTCCATGCAATGACATTGAGTGCAATGTACACAATCTACATGCAAAGCATTAGAATGACATGTGTCATGTGGGCCCCACACGTTTCCAAATGAAAGTGGGCCCACGTACACTCACGCGTTCGGGTTCGATATTTCCGAAATACCGAGCTTACGTCGCGACGTTAATTCAATCGAATTTAAATAAATAATTGCGCCTAGCGAAATTATTATTTACGTCGCTAACGAATTAATTCTAAATTAACTCGTTTGCCCGAATTAAAATCTGATTTTAATTCCGCGTCGAAATCTAATTTCGTCTAATATATCGAATATATTAATACATCGATTAATTCCGAATTAATCATTCTCTCTCTCTTTAGACGACATTTTATCCCGGATAAAACATCTCCGTTATTAATCCTAGATTAATTTTCTCTCTCTCTTCTATATAATCCCAGATTATTCAAGAGTGCGAGTTGTGCGTCATCGGTGGATTATCGGGAAGCGACCCATGAGATCCCCGGATAATCTGGCAGTAAATACGGTCGTCGGAGTATCCGAATCACGTACATACCAAGTACTACGTTCTATCGATTTACGAGACAAGGTCGACTCCTAGCAAAGCACCAAGTCTACCTAATTCTCCGGACATATCCATTAAAGAATATTAAGATCTGTATCAAGCGTAGTATACTAATGTATTGTGCGTATCGGCCCAGTATCGGATAGTCACGTGCTAGGGCTGGGGCTGGATAAGTGTCTGCCCCGTCCGAAACACATATCGGATGTCTGGTAACTAGTCTCTATAATCGGATATTCATGACCTGGTCATAATATCACGATTGGATGCGCATCTCTTAAGAGCACTAATACCGTATCCTGCGTGACATCATCTCCACTATGACTGGAGTGATACTTCCGTCTTGACATCACATCCAATACACTACGATTCTCAATATACCCGGCATTGGCATACACAGAACGGTTACAGTCCTAGACGACCTCAACTAAAGTATATCGATTGTCGTAAGCATTAGCGATGTAAGTCTCAGGTTAAGACTATACACACCTACCTTGATTTCGGCCTCCCATAGACACATATTCATAATACCAATGGGATTCCGAGGGGTCTATCCAGAGCGAAGCTGTTTCCCGTACCATCGGTGAAACACGACCTCTTATCGCACTTGCACAAGTATCCAATACTTATATATATGAGAACTATGCCGTTGTGCCCTCACAACGCGCACAAGTGCAATACTAGCCTATTCCGCATTATCGATGCCCAGTCTCGATAATACTACGGCTAGGGATATTTAATGATTAATCCTTCGTGGACTGATACTGTCTCATATCATCTCAATCCAGGAACTAATCATAGGGACCTCTCTTCATTTATATATCTATGGTGATCTAATCACAAATGATGAGAGTGCAATTTCCTTGTCACATAGTTAATTTGCTACAACAACACAATGATCTGTGCAAATAGTGACGCTATGGGTCATTTTGTCCAACAGTTTAGAACTATCGAAAAAGTAGCGAATCAAGCCCTCGATTGAAGAACCACCGCAGCTAGAGCTAAAGCTACTTCTGAGCCATCTCAGGTATGTATTTTTAGGAATTACTTCTGATTCACCTGTGATTATTTCTTCGTCGCTAACATTAAAACATGAAGAAAAATTGCTGAGGGTGTTACGAGAACACAAGAAAGCCATTGGCTGGACTATAACAGACATTCGAGGCATTAGTCCATCATTTTGCATGCATAAGATTCTGATGAATGACGAGTATAAACCCACAGTGGAGCATCAAAAAAGATTAAATCTAATCATGAAGGAGGTCGTGAAGAAATAAATCATCAAATGGTTGGATGCCGACATCATCTACCCCATCTCTGACAGTACTTGGGTGAGTCCTATACAGTGTGTGCCAAAGAAAAGAGGAATTACTGTAGTCACAAATGAAAAGAACGAGTTGATTCCAACAAGAACAATGATTGGATGGAGAGTATGCATGGACTATAGGAAGCTGAACAAAGCAACAAGGAAATATCATTTTCCACTACCATTCATTGACCAGATGCTAGAAAGATTGGCGGGACATGAGTTCTATTATTTTCTGGATGGAAACGCAGGGTACAATCAGATTGCCATCGCCCTAGAAGATCAGGAGAAAACTACTTTTACATGTCCGTATGATACTTTTGCTTTCCTCAGAATGCCATTTAGACTATGTAATGCTTCTGCTACATTTCAATGTTTCATGATGGCCATCTTCTCAGACATGCTGGAACAAATTATGGAAGTTTTCATGGATGATTTCTCTGTGTTTGGAGACTCTTTCGACCACTGCTTGCAAAATCTGGAACATTTGTTATAAAGATGTGAAGATACCAACCTGATACTCAACTGGGAGAAATGCCACTTCATGGTGTAGGAAGGCATTGTCCTGGGACATTGGATCTCATAAAAGGGAATCGAGGTAGACAAAGCAAAGATCGAGACAATTGAAAAACTACCTCCACTAACATCAGTCAAAGGGATTCGAAGTTTTCTCGGACATGGAGGCTTTTACAGGAGATTTATCAAAGACTTCTCAAAGATTGCTAAACCTCTATGCAATCTTTTGGAGAAAGATGTGTCTTTCAACTTCACGAAAGAATGCCACGCAACTTTTGAAATCCTGAAACAGAAGCTGATCTCTGCCCCATCATAGTAGCACCAGACTTATTCCATTTAAGGTGATGTGTGATGCTAGTTATTTTGCTGTAGGTGCAATTTTGGGACAACACAAAGTAAAAATTTTACATACCATTTACTACTCCAGCAGAACTCTGAATGAAGCTCAACTTAACTATACAACCACTGAAAAAAAGTTACTTGCAGTTGTGTTGGCTTTTGATAAATTCCGCTCATATCTGCTGGGTCCCAAAGTGGAGGTATACATAGATCATTCAGCAATCAAATACTTGATCACAAAGAAAGATGCCAAACCCAGATTCATCCGATGGGTACTTGTACTGCAAGAATTTGACGTGGAGATTCGAGACAGGAAAGGGATAGAAAACCAATTGGCAGATCACTTATCAAGGCTCGAGAATGGAGAAACAGCTAGCAATGAACTAACAATCAAAGAAACTTCTCCAGATGAACAACTATTTGCCATGAAACAACATGATGTCCCTTGGTATGCTGACTATGTAAACTACATAGTATCAGGAAAATGGCCATTGGAATGGACACATCAACAACAAAAGAAGTTCTTCAAAGAAGTCAAACATTATATCTGGGATGAGCCGTACCTGTTCAAACGCTGTGCTAATCAATTATTGAGACGTTATGTTCCACAAAATGAGGTCAATAGTGTTTTGCAGCATTGTCGTTCATCACCATACGGCAGACACTTCAGCGGGAATAAAACTGCAGCAAAATTCCTACAATCAGGTTTATTCTGGCCCAATCTTTTTAAAAATGCTTACTTATTTGCTCTTCAATGTGACAGGTGCCAGAGAACGGGAAATATTTCAAAGAGAAATGAAGGTCCTCTGCAAAACATTATGGAAGTGGAGATATTTGATGTATGGGGAATTGATTTTATGGGACCCTTTGTTCCATCATTCAGAAACATGTACATACTAGTTGTAGTAGACTACATCTTCAAATGGGTTGAAGCAATTGCACTACCATCAAATGATTCAAAATTGGTGATTAAATTCCTTGAAATAATATTTTCACTCGCTTCAGAACACCTCGGCTGATTATCAGTGATGGTGGCACATATTTCTGCAACAGATATTTTGATGCACTCTTATCCAAATACAGAGTTACTCATAAAGTTTCCACTGCTTACCATCCACATTCAAATGGACAGGTTGAAGTTTCAAACAGGGAGATCAAAAGAATCTTGGAGAGAACTGTTGGATTAACAAGGAAGGACTGGTCTGAAAAACTGGATGACGCATTAGGGCATACCAGACAGCTTACAAGACACCTATTGGTATGTCCCCATATCAAATGGTGTTTGGGAAAGCGTTTCATCTGCCAGTGGAGCTCGAACACAAGGCGTACTGGGCACTGAAGAAGTTAAATCTTGATCTACAAGTAGCAGGAGAGAAAAGACTCCACCAACTCAACGAATTGGAGGAATTTCGCCTTAAGGCTTATGAAAATGCCAAACTGTACAAAGAAAATACCAAGAAATGGCATGATAAAAAAATAATGCGCAGACAACTGGAGCCAGGGCAGCAGGTGTTGTTATATGATTCACGGTTGAAACTTTTCCCTGGAAAGCTGAAATCAAAGTGGTCAGGTCCATTTGTGATTACTCAGGTGTTACCCTATAGAGTTGTTGAGATATAAAACCCCAAGTCGAACAACACATTCAAAGTTAATGGCCAGCGTGTCAAACACTACTGGGGAGAATCATTTGAACGACAAAAAGAAAGTGTCACATTTTCAGATCCAGCCTAACGTTCGGGCAGTCATCTATAGCTGACGATGTTAAACTTAGCGCTAGCTGGGAGGCAACCCATGCAATTTATGTATATATTCAGATTTGGTGTGTTTTATTTTTGTGTGTTTTATTTTTATAGGTAAAATCACATTTCAGGATGGAAGACGTTCTCACAAATCTTCACAAGTAATTTCCTTCTCTCCCTCAAAACTCTCTGATAAAAGTCTACAAAGCTCGCTTAGAACGGATGAGACTACTGATGATCAAAGGTATTCCTAATGATATTTGTTGGATTATTGAAGCACGGGTCCAATTGGCAGGTGAGTCCTCTAACTCTTTTATTTCATATCTGCCTGGTTTAGGAAGAAGCACCTATGCTAAAAACAGAAAAGCTAAAAGAATGGGTGTTTGTTATAAATGTGCTCTTATGACATGTAATACTCGTTGTCGTTCTTTATGAATGGTGTTTGATAACCGTGAAGATAAAATCAAATTCATTAGGGATGGCTTGAGTAAGGAGTCTTTAGATGACATATCTAAGACTCTTGAGATGCATTCCAGTGGATATGTGCATCATGCAATTCACATGTTATATACATAATTTTGAAAATAAAGATAATAGTTAAGTCTCGGGAATCTGACTTTAAAAGACCTTGTTTGCCAATTTATAAAAAAATTAGATAGAAAGCTTTTCCCTGACGCATAGACGTCATTTAATCCGTTACTTCTTGTAAATATTATTGTATATATCTAACAATTGTGATTTTTTTTGTTATTTTCTTTTATTTTCTTCGATAGGATCCATACTTTTTGTCTATCACAACATATTTTACTGTTTAACTAATAATTGTCATTTGACAGGTACTAGTGCTATTATCATTGCACTCTTGAAGGCATCCAGAGTTGAGAAATAAAAATGGAAGCCACTTCAAGAAGACGAGTTGTAAACATCTGTGTGTACTAGTGTTGGTTCTAAACCAGAATTTGTTGAGGCAGCACATGAATTGGGTCGAGTCATAGCTGAAAGGAATATGCACTTAGTATATGGCGGTGGCAATCTTGGACTAATGGGGATCGTTTCAAGGGCTGTACAGGAAGGAGGTAGTCAAGTTCTGGGAATCATCCCAAAACCTCTGGCGGAGGCGAATCTTATAGGACCATCAAACGGAGAGGAACTAATCGTGCCAGGTATGTCTGAACGACTGGTGGAAATGATTAATCGTGATGATGCTTTTATTGCTTTTCCATGTGGCTTGGGCACAATGGAGGAAATTCTTACAGTGCTATCTTGGGCAAACTTGAACATACACCAGAAACCGATTGGACTGTTCAACGCCGATGGATTTTATGATTTTCTTTGTGTATTTCTCGATGATGCCCTGAGAAATGGATTCGTGTCAAAACCTGTAAAAGAAATCCTCTTCACTGCTAGAACTGCCCAAGATTTAATTAACCAAATCTTAGCCTTTGAACCACAAATTGACCCTATCTTTTCCAAGATAATCTGGTCCGATAATGACCGTGGTAAGAGGTGTCGGATAAATATGGATCTTAACCTTTAATTTTCATTTTAGATGTAGAATTTCAGCTAAACATGTACTATCTTCTAAACTCTCCCTCTACTTTTTAAGACAGTGGAGACAATGTCTCATTTAGGTTTGGGGGAGGGGAATAGTTGACTAGTATGTTGTTTTTATTATGGTGTTTTTATTTGATTTTTAGTAAAAAAAATTCAAAAAATTCAAAACAATTATAAAAAATTAAAAAAAAAATATTTTGTGTTTTTGTGTTTTTAATTTGACTAATTTGGTGAAATTGGTATGAGATAACTGTGTAAGGAATTTCTATTCCTGATACGTAATTATTTATTTTGTGAATTCTCCATAAAAATAACTAAAATGGATCTTCATATGCTCAGTTGACAGGTATTATCAACATACATGGTAACATACAGACATGAGTTGTAATTCAAAAATTTTTAATATTCAGTGCTTTAGTTTAATTGGAGGAAGCATCTAAAAAAATGATGGAATAAAAAAATATATATCTGAGATCCGAGTAATTAAGTCTGTATGGGTGTTTTAACACTTAGTGGCATAAAGTCAACTGGCTTGGGAATCACTGGCCCAAAGCTCGCTATATGGATTGAAGATGTTATAAAAGTAAAATAAGACATATAAAATCCGAGTAATTAAGTCTGTTGGGGTGTCTTAACACCTAGTGCCCTAAAGCCAACTGGTTTGGGAGTCACTGACCCAAAGCTCGCTACATGGATTGAAGATGTTGCTTTATTTATTTTACGAAAAAAAATGAAAAAATCAGAAAAATATTCCATTGCTAAAAAAAGATGTGAAGTCTGATATAACTTTAGAACAAAAATATTACTCTCTTTGCAACTACACTTATGAATATTATGGGCACAATGAGTTGATTAATATCTTGTTATCTGTGTGTATGGAGAATGGTAAAAATAATCGGAGAATTTACTTATTCGGTAATTTAGAATGAAAGAAAATAACTCTTTACTTGGATAAGGAGTTTCATCTGTTAAGTCACTATCTTGTTTATTCTCTTTTCTCTTGTCTTTTTGCTTTTGTGTGCATTAGTTTTATTTTTCTTTTTGCTTTTTTATGCATTAGTTTGAAGTTTGTGGGTATCGTTGCTGTAAGTCCTCACGAGACTATAACTCGTCCACTAGGGACACCTAGGGGTTTAAAGGCTTGTTGCAGATGCTAAATGCAACTGTGATCCCTACGAAAGTGGCTTAGTTTAATTTTATTTTAAAGATGTTTATATTATTTTATTTTGTTGTTTTGCTCGAGGACTAGCAAAATGATAGGTTTGGGGGGTGTGATGAGTGGTAAATAGATCACTATTTTCCACTCCATTGACTTGATATTTTGTATAGTTTCTTGAGTTTTGTGAATATTTTGATGTGTTTTGTGGTATTTTGTAGATAAATAGAATAACAGGACTCTTTTGAGGTAATTCGGGGCCAAAACAGCAGAAAATGAACAAAGAGGGCAAAAATGTAAATTTCCTGCTAAAATACGCCGTGCTAAAATGCACCGTTTGCTAACTTGCACCGGAGACTGCTAACATGCACCAGACACGTGGACTAATCAGAGAATTTTTACTATCATGCGCCATTGCTAACATGCGTCTGCCACATGTCAACATCTGCTAATGTGCATCGGACACGTGTCACCATCATAAGCTGCCGACAATCATAATCAACACGTGTCAATGCTGACGTCAGTGTCGTGATACGCAATAAATTTCTGCATCGCGACGCCGACACAATTATTGAGCTGCCGAAGCTGACCCCGCGATATGTCCTCATCTCCGGAAGTTCCATGCCACGCGTCCACCATCAACCGCGTGTCGCGACGCGCAAGGTTGCAGGCGTCGCGATGCGCAAGGTTGCAACTTTCTTCTAAGGAATTCCTTAAGAATACTAAGAAGATTGTATCTTATTTGTTTAATTACAACTTTCAGTATTTAATTTTCTCATTAGCACTTTCTTTTATTTACTTTTCAGTCTTTAATTTATGTATTTAATTTTATTTACTTTTACGCAATAGTACTTTCTTTTCTTTACTTTTCAGTATTTATTTTTCAGCAATGAGGAGGTAACTCCCCCCTGTTGGGGTGAAAGGTAAAGCTTTTATTACTAATATTTAGATTAATCTCCCTTAATTATAATATATAAACTATTTAAAACCTGACTTAATGAGGATACTGCATTTATGGTCGGTTGGACTTAATAAAATTAGTTTTAACCTGACTAAACTGGATACCGCCTGTGTGGTCGGGTGGAATTAATTATAAATTTGACTTAATCAAGATACCGCCTATATGGTCGGTTGGTAATATCACGCAAAGTTAATATATAATAATAAGGGAGATATCTAAAATAGAAGTAATAAAAGTGATCCTCTAACCCCCCAACATTTTCTTTTATTGTACTTTTCCCTTTTTAATTTCCAGCATTTACTTTCCAGCAATTACTTTATTTAATTTCTAGCATTTACTTTATGTCATTTACTTTATTTAAGCTTTTACTAGTCTTAGTTATGTGTAGTAACTAAACCCGTTATCTGGGGTTGTGATGAATTCCAATATCACTGGTTTATAACGGGTTAGTTTATTGTTTAGGTAATATAAAGGTTTATTTATTGAGCCTTAGTCTTAATGCTTCTTGTTAACTGGCCATTAATAAGATTGATCTGGTAAACTTAAAATGAACTTGGAAAATGGATTTTAGGTTTAAGCCTTAGACTTAATAGCCCATGATCTTCCTTGAGGATAGATAACCCTTTGATAGATTTCCTTACAGGATAGGAATATACCTGTCATGCGGGGGTAGCCATAATTGGAACTTAATCTTAATGAATTCAGATAACTTGGTTGACATAGGAATATGATTAATTGGGTTATTCTGGGTATTTGTATCTGACCATCTGAAAAGGCTTTTGCATAAATTCGTGTTCCAGGCTAATAAACCAATATATTGCATAAACGTAAAATAACCACTTTATCTTTAAAAAGATATTGGAAGGTGATGAGTGGTAAATGTATCATTATTTCCCACTCATTTGACCTAATATTTTGTATAGATTCTTGAGTTTTGTGAATTTTTGATGTGTTTTGTGTTATTTTGTAGATAAATAAAGTTTCAGGACATTCTGGAGGTGATTTGGGGCCAAAATAGTGAAAATGACTACAAAGGGCAAAAAATGTCATTTTGCGCGTCGCAACGCGTTGCCCGCGTCGCGACGCCTAAAGTGCGCCGGCCTTTGCTAACTTGCGCTACTTCATGCTAAAATGCGTCGTGTCACATGTCAAAATCTGAGAAGTCTGCTAAAATACCCCGGATGCTAACATGTGTCTGTTGGACAGTTATGACCCATAACATCACTATTTGTACAGATCATGGTGTTGTTGTACAAATTAACTATGTGACAAAGGAAATTGCTCTTCTATCATTCGTAATTAGATTACCAAGATGTATAAATGATAGAAGGTCCATATGATTAGTTCCGGATTAATAAGATATGAGACAGTATCAATCCATGAAGGTTTCATCATTAAATATCCCTAGTCGTAGTATTATCGAGACTGGACATCGATAATGCGGAATAGACTAGTATTGCACTTGTGCGTGTTATGGACGCATAACGACATAGTTCTCATATATTTGGGTATATGATACTCATGCAAGTGTAATAGGAGGTTGTGTTTACCGATCGTACGGAAACAGCTTCGCTTTGGATAGACCCCTCAGAATTCCATTGGTAGTATGACTTTGTGTCTATGGAAGTCCGAATCAGGGTAGGTGTATTTGGTCTTAACCTGAGACTTGCACCGCTAATACTTGCGACAATCAATGTACTTTGGATTTGGTCGTCCAGGGCTTTAACAGGTTCTGTGTATGCCTCTTCTGGGTATATTGAGAATCTTAGTGTATTGGGTGTGATGTCGAGATGGAAGTATCACTCCAGTCATAGTGGAGATGATGATCACGTAAGATACGGTACTGGTGCTCTTATGTACTGCAGTCATCAGGATAATATGACTAGGTCATGATTATCCAATTATAGAGACTAGTTACCAGAGATCCGATATGTGCTTCGTACGGGGCAGACACAATTCCAGCCCCAGGCCTAGCACGTGACATCTGATACTGGATCGAAATATGCAATACTACGTATACTACGTCTGATATAGATCACATATTCCAGTAAGAATATTTCTGGAGAATTGGGTAGGCATGGCGCTTTGCTAGAAGCCAACCTTGTCTTGTAAATCGGTAAAAATATAGTACTAGGTACTTACGTGTTCGGATAGTCCGACGACCAGATTTACTGCCAACATATCCGGGGATCTCATGGGTCGCTTCCCGAAGATTCACCGATGACGTATGACTCGCACTTTATTAATCTGGGATTAATTAGATGAGAGAGAAAATTAGTCTGGGATTAATTACAGAGATATTTTATCTGGGATAAAATATCAATTAAAGAGAGAGAACGATAAATTTGGAATTAATCGATAAAATAATATATTCGATATATTATACGAAATTGGATTTCGACGCGGAATTAAATTTAGAATTTAATTCGGGCGAACGAGTTAATTTAGAATTAATTCGTTAGCGACGTGAATAGTGATTTTGCTAGGCATAATTATTTAATTACGTCGCAACGGAAAATTCGTTAATTCGAAATTAGCGAACCCGAGCCCGGGAGTGTTTGCGGGCATACTCGCATTTCGAATTCAAGTGCGGCCCACAAGTCACATCAAGCGTCAAATCACTAGTCAATCGAGTGATGTGATGTCTAGTCACTTTGAGTGATTTGACAACTTGTCATGAGTGATGTGAATAGTGATGGAGGTGGTTGAGGCTTAATTGCTTTGACTTTTTGAAAGCAAAAATTGTGTACTAGATTTTTAGAAAATCAATTACAATTTTTTTCGACAACCAACACATCTTCATCTCTCTCATTCTCTCCTATCTCTCTCACGGTTTTGGACCACATTTCTTCTTCTGTTTTTCTGCCACTTCCGAGAACAAAGGAGAAGCAAGATGGTGATTTTGCGGCAAAATTACCAAGTGCTAGCACACATTCGGAGTCTTGCGAAGGTGATAGGGAACTGATTTCGTGAGCATGGAATACACAACACAAAGCTTGGAGCTTGGTGGATCATCCATGGCTGAATTTGGAGGAGCACAAAAGCCTACTGCCATGAGCACCTTGGAGGAGGAAAAGAATTTTTTATGTTCGTCACATCGCACAACCGATCATTGTAAGTATTCTGTAACTTCTTTGAGTATTCACATATATGTTTCATTGCTTGAAATTCGATCTTGGGACTTAATAGAAACCTAACAATGGTATCTTGAGCCATTTTGAGCATGAAACTTGATTAGGGTTAAAATAGGGCAAAATTGATTTGAGCATGCTTGAGTGAAATTGATTGTTTGAGTATGCTTAAATTATGATAACATGGTGTTATGCATTGTCAATTTGATGAATTTTGAATTGGACAAATTTTCCCCAAATTGGATGGCTTGGCCGAATCTTCATAATGCCCTAAAGTCATGGTATTTTGTGTTTTTGATCATTGAATAAGTTGGAAAACATTAGGTAATGTTGATTGTGGATTTAATTGGATTGAAACCGAATCGGACAAATAAAACCCCAAAATGCCGAGACTTCAATAGCATGGAAAATGATTGATTTTTGATTAAAATGTGTTGGACATGTTTTGATGTTAATGAGCATAATTAATTGAACAAATTTGTGTTTTGGAAATGTTAATTTGGGTAATTAATTATGGCATACACTTTAGATTAATTATGTTATGAAATTTGGAATTTGGTAATTTAATTAATTTGGCCTATTTTGGAAATTGGGCTTGAAAAGTTGTAATTGGGCTTAATGGGCTTGGTTGTACCAATATTGGTTTAGGCTACATTGGTTGGATCCAATTGGGCCCAAAACCATATCCATAAAGTCCAATTATGACTTAATGCACCTTTATTAATTTTAATTGGGCCTAATGGGCCTAAATTGGTTTCTTGGCAAATAAGGGTGATTCCTTAAATGGGCTTTGGTATTTGGGTTTGACCCATATTGACCGAAAGTCCATGCCTTAGAAATTAATTAAAAGCCCATTGGACTTTAAATTAAATTGACATTGGATGTTAGTCGGGCTTTGAGACCCGTAACGATTAGATTTAGAATCTAAGTCGTAAAGGTTCGTTAATAAAGTGTAATATTTAATTTAGAATTAAATAAATAAATTAGTATTAAATGCAAATTAAATTGGATTTAATGTTGTAGTTTAATTTAATTCAAGAATTCGTACTTTGAGTACTTATTAGAAAAACGAGTTGGACTCGCGCAAAATCAAATCGTTGTTTGAACATTGGATGGTCATTAATATTCAGATTAATTAATTGGATTAGATTGATTGATAACATGCTTGTGTGAATACATGGTTGCGATGTATGAATAATGTATATCGGATGGATATTAGATGGAAAGGGCAATTTTGGAAATTGTTCTAATAAATTTAGAATTTATTAATTGGACCTGCGTGTCCAGCCTATTACCTCCTTACTCTGTGTATTTCTCTTCTCACCTATTCCCCTCAATGTAAATGAGGTTTCTTTAGAAGTGTTATGTAATTGGGTAGAAGTAATACTTGTGCTAGCGGGAGAGAGGAAATTGAGAGATTTGTTCTAGGAACAATGTGTTAAGTATCCATCCTCATATCATTATTATTTTATTTACTTGCGCGCCTTATTATGTGTTTAGAATGCATGTTTAAGGGTGTATGATGATGAGACCTTAACAAAGATAATTAACTGGTTGCCAATTGCACGCGAAAAACCTTCAACATCATATTAAGCGTTTTTCCTTCCAGTGAGTGATTCTTACTCAAGATCCAAGACTGGCATTGGTTTGTTGGCCAAAGTCAAGACCTTTGTCCGTCGCGGATGTGTTTGAATCATGAAGGCTTTGTTCCATATCGGTGTCTTATCTAAGTTGTGATTTGTTGGCCAAAGTCAATATCACTTCTTGTCCATCGACATTGATTACGAAGCTTTCCATAGTCAATGGGTTCCGTTTAACTTTGATCACTAAGTTTGTTGTGCCAAAGCCAAGGCTTGGTTGATTCAGAGGAAAAATGTTAGGCAATATATTGGATATATTGGCATATATAGGATATATGTTTCAGACTTGGATGTCCACCTACTGGACCTAGGAATTGGATGGGATCCAATTGATCTTAGAGATCTACCTAGTTAATTATCATACAATTTGTTGGCCAAAGTCAAGATTGTGTGTTATTTAATGGGATCCTAGCCCATTAGGAAACAAGGTTTCCCGAGTACTCAACAGAAGGTTAGAAGGCTCGCCGAAAAATAGTGGGAGGCAAGTATTAAATTTGCAATATTCATTTAGTTATTTGCCATACGCGCTCATTTCAATTTTTCGTCATATAAATTAATGTATTAGTTGGACTAATATTTTATGTTGTTTTAATTAAACAGTTGGACTGTATTCAAACCATTTCAATTAATAGTTGATTTTATAATTGGATTATAGTAATCAATATAATTGAATTAACCTATTAAATTATAGTTGATTATATAGTTAGACTATAGTAATCATTATAATGAATAGTACCTAAAATCGTTGATTAAATAGTTGGACTATTAGAATCAAGATAATTGAAAGATTAGTGTTTAAAACATAATCCTGGGTGAAAATGTATTTAAACGACTTTAATTTTCAAATTGGGAATAATGAATCAGGATAATCCTGAAAACTAAGAAGTTACTTTATTTGATAAAATAACATCTTAGGCCTAAGCCCGAAGTTAAGCAAATAGTAGAACATGATATTTGGAATATTCATGTAATGATAAATTTAGTGCTTAATCCAATATGCTTGCTGTAGGCACTGCATTTTTGCATGTAAGTCCCTATGATGAGTCTCATTTAGAGGCACTACCTTTTAAGTCGCGGAAGTCGCGGGAAACAGACGTCGGAAGGGAAAAGTCAGAAATTGGTATTTTGTTGGATTTTAGTTCGCTTGTTTCGCTTCGGGTTTGCTTGTTGGACCTTTGTTTTAAAACACACCCTTAGCCCACTAAACACACACCAAGCCCATCTCACCCAAGCCCAATCCAAAAAATAATTAAAACATTTAAAATACATGTCACAAATTAAATCAACTTAAATTAAAGCTAATTAAATTAAATCAAATTAAAACCAATTAAATCAAATTAAAATCCAATCAAATTAAAAACAATTAAATCAAATTAAAATCCAATCAAATTAAATCCAATTTAATTTAAATTAAAACAAATTAAATTTAAATTTAAATTAAGTTAAAATTAAATAAATCTTTTCCTAAATTAAATAAATCACTCACCAATTTAAGTATATTCCCCACCAAAATATAAATATTCTTGCCTAAAATAACTAAATCAAATACTACACATGCATTATTTAATTGATTTCTTTCCTATTCAAAAACCATGCACAACCCTAACCCTACCTTGTCACTATAAAAATAGCACAAATCCAACCCTAAGACTTCAACTCTCTCACGGCAAAAACAAAAACAGAAGAAAGAAACCACCAAACGAGAGCCCCTCATTCACGAAAACATTCATATCTCTCTCTCTCACCCTGAACGAAGTAACAAACCACAAACCCTAAATAACTCTCCTTTTATTCTCCCTAAACGACTCGACACAAGAAACCCTTCACTTTGAAGCCCTCATTCTTCACGTACAAATACTCAGGCCACGCACCAAGAGCCCCTCATATTGCCCATTCACACACTAGCACTCCAAGCCTTAGCGCCACCTCACCCATTACCATAAATCAGATTCTATTCGTCACAACCTGCCACTTCCACGAACCAAGATCACTCACACACATAAGCAAAGCACACACTCACAAGCACGAAACAGCCCCCCTGACCTAGCAAATCAACGCACCACAGTCCCACGCCTTCACGCTACAAATTTCCCTAACGCCACATGCCCCACAAACACGTTCACAGCTAGCCACACAAACCCTGCACGTATCCCCCACTCACTAACCCTCTGAAGCAAGCGCTTATTACCTTACAAATAGACTTAAAACTGCCGTATATAACCCCTTCCATGCCTAGCCAAACCTGCCGCAAACAGCCCTATTTACTGCCCAGAATTGCCGTAAATCTGACCCTGAAAATACTGAGTAAACCGAGAGTAAACCAGTCCCTGGAACAGCCTATGATCTGCACCCTAAAATACCCCAAAACAGTTCCCAAATAGTGAATAAATTACCAAAAATAGTGACACGAAAATACAGCAAAAACAGCAGCGAAACGGAGTCAAAACAGTAGCCCGAACAGCGAAACAGCGAGCTAAAGCGTTGAACCAGTGAACCAGAAAGTTGCGGAGCTTTGGCCTTTCCGATCACTGTGAAACGCGAGTCCGAGAGTCGACAAAAAAGGTTAGACCTGAGGATATTCTTTCACATCCATTTTTCAGTTGTATTTTTATTATTTATTGAGTTTCATTTGCATGATTATTGTGGAGTGAAGCATGTTGTAGCCCTTGAATAGATAGAAAATGCATGAATTGTAAAATGATGTATGTTGTGGCCCTTGAATAAAATGAAAAATGTGTTGCCTCTCGTGGTATATAGGATGGAAACCCGGACATAAATTTCATAGCCGATTCCGAATGGACGGTAGTATGATCTGTACTCGGGATACAACTCCACGTACCACTTGAGTAAATGGCGCATATTTCGTTTTATGTTGTTTTGATTTGTCTATTATTCTCCACTTGATTTCCGCATGTTATTTGTTTTTGTAATAATGAGATAAAACGCATGTGGTTGGTAAGTGCGATTAAAGGTCCTCTATTTTGAGAGGTTAAAACCCTTTACCACGATGTTTTGCCGCGCCAGATGATGTATATTCGGTTGAATGTGAGATATGTTCAATCGGGTATACGAAGTCCGATATTGTTGTCTTTATTTCTTATATGCATCGTGTTATTAGCGTATGGGATTAGTAAGTGCGATTAAAGGTCCTCTATTTTGAGAGGTTAAAATCATTTACCACGATGCATTGCCGCGCCGGATAATGTATATTCAATTGGATGTGAGATATGTTCAATCGGATACACGAAGTCCGATATCGTTGTCTTTACTTTTTATATATGTATTGTGTTGTTTGCGCATGGGCTTAGTAAGTGTTATTAAAGGTCCTCTATTTTGAGAGGTTAAAATCCTTGACCACGATGCTTTGCCGCGCCGGATGATATATAGTCGGTTGAATGTGAGATATGTTCAATCGGGTATACGAAGTCCGATATTGTTGTCTTTATTTTTATATGCATTATGATGTGATGCGCATGGGCTTAGTAAGTTGGATTAAAGGTCCTCCATTTCGAGGGGTTAAAGAACCTTTACCACGATACTTCGCTGCACCTTTCATTTCGTTATTCGCTTTTCTTTGTATGTCATCTTCTTGCATAATCATGCATCATGTTGCATTGCGCATGGGCTTAGTAAGTGCGATTAAAGGTCCTCTATTTTGAGAGGTTAAAATCCTTTGCCACGATACTTTGTCGCGCCTTTTAGCCCGTTATTATTGATTAGGTGTCATCTATTCATCCATTCACGTATATGTTATGTTGTTTACTGCATTTTGGAGGTCACTGCTGTAATCTCATTTGAACGCATTTCAGAACGCCGCACAAACGCATGTTTTCTGTCTAGTCTCGTTCGAACGCGTTTACGAACGCTACTCGAACGCGAACTTTCTGTTTACCGTTTGAACGCGTTTTCAGACGCTACTCAAACGCGCACGTATTTCCTTTGTTTTATCATGCATCAGGTCTGGACCCGTTCGAACGCGTTATCAAATGCTATACGAACGTGAACCTTCTGTTTACCATTTGAACGCGTTTTCGAACGCTACACAAACGCGCACACACTTAACTGAGTCATTTTCATCACATGTCATGCATAATTGTTTCTTAGGTGATTTCTCTTGTATCATGTAATCAATCATACTATTTGTAATCCTGCATTTAGTTATTTGATGTATTCATGAGATGGTATTCAAGCATGATTTAGCCCATTTAGTTGTTTATTTTCAAGCATAATTAGTCATTTATTTTGCGTTTGGAATTTATATTATGTTTAGGTTGTTCTTTGTTTTCTGCATTATATGATCGAAGTATGTTCATGAGATTTCCTTGTGTTATTGCATGTTCTCCGTTATTCCAATTTGTTTCCATGCATGATTGTACAATTATTATCTACTGCCATGCCTATGACTGAATGTAATGTGCTTATGACATTGTATGCTAGCTGTATTTATCTCTATACATGCAAATTTGGACATAGATTATATGCAAACTTTAAAATGTGTTACATGTGAACTTAGATGAACCTTTGATTTATGCATGCAAACTTGGAAATAGATTATCCTTGGAAATATGTTGCTTAGGCTTGGTTAGATTATTGCACAAATCATTTTATTACAAGTGGCATAAGTAAGGGACCATTCCGAACCCAACAGTTTGAGGTCTTCCCTTGCGAGGGGTGAGTGCGACCTTAAATCTTTGTCCCGATTCACACCGGATGGCGACTCTATTATTCTCCGGTTTAGTCCCCCGCGGGCTACTCCGTACCCCCAACCGGGCCGCGAGCCCGGAACAGCATGCGTCGCCCAGTTTATGTGTTCCCACACTTGCCAAATAGACTCCTTAATTTCCTAGTCAGAAATAAGGATTAGATCCTTATAGTATGATATTGAAATTGAAGGATCTCCATAGATCTATTCTTAGATCTTAGAAGTACTAAATTGCAATAGTAAACTCTTGGAGAGTTAATGGCTATTCTCAAGGAGACAGAGCCAAAGTTTGCAATACGGCAAGAAGCGCAAGGCGCATCTTACTTTGATATTCTAGAAGGCCAAGGCTTGGCCAAAGGCTTCTGGAGTGTGGAAAAGGGCAAACACAAAGTCATTATAATCTTCTGGGAAGACAAAGGACATATCCCAAGATGTCTGCCTAAACTGTGGCAAACGGGGACACGGAAGCGTGACTGCCGTATGGACAAGGCAGACATGAAGGAATTGAAAACGGCCAAGGCTCTAACTTCAAATATGTTTGTTATAAATATGTTCACTACTAGTATTAAAATTGGATTTTAGATACTGGATGTGGTACATAAATATGTATTGGTGTGCAGAATCTGCTATGAGCAGGATACTGACTTCAGATGAGGTTAATCTGAGATTGGAAACGGGACGACAGTCGCTGTTTTAACCGTAGTAACCTAAGTTTAGGAACTACCCTTCGGGTGTGTACTTAAATTAGGAAACTGTTACAATGTAACTAGTTTGACTAGAAACATTATCTCTATATCAGGGTTTAACCCGTTACGGGTATACCTTTATATTCTAGAACACTAAAGTGTTTTATTTTATAAAGATGATATTGAGACAAACACATTAGATGTGAATAACAGTACTTATATTTTGAATATAAATGAATCTCAAACATATAACATGACAAACAAATAGCTCAAACCTGAGTAAATCAGTTGAGACTTATAAGTGGCATTGTTGTCTGGGACATAATTAAACAAGACTCGTATATCCACACTTTCGAAGAGTGGGTACTAGGATAAATTTGATATCAATCAAATAATGTCTACGAATCTAGTTTATTAGGCAAAGTGCCTAAAACACATTTACTTGGTAAAAGTGCAAGTGCCACTGATCTGTTAGCCCTTGTTCATAGTGACGTAAGTGGGCCCATGTCTAGCTAGGCTAGAGTTGTAGATAATATTTCGTGACCTTTACGGATATGGCATCGCGTTATGGTTATGTGTTTCTTTTGAAACATGAATCGGAAACTTTTGATATATTCAAAGAGGTTCGACACAAAATAAACAAACAGATCGACTAAAGTACTAAACCATCACGGTAAGACCATGATGAAAATACTTAAGCAATAAGTTTCTCATATACTTGAAAGAGTATAGTATTCTTTCAATGAGGACTCATCCCGGAACACGTCAGTTTGACGGTGTGTCCAAACAGAGAAATCGAATTTTGTTAGACATGATAAGGTTAATCATGAGTCGCTCTGAGCTACCATTTCCTTCAAGGGATACGCATAAACAATGCAAAACTTATTTTGACTAAGGTTCCATAATAATTTGTTTGACAGACTTCATATTAGATATGAACAGGAAAGAAACCGGGTTTTCTCATTCCTGAATATTTGGGTGTGCTAGGCATATGTTTGGATGATACCAAACTAGAACCCAAATCGGATAAGTGCCTAAGTTGTAGGTTATCCTAGGGAAACCAAAGTATAGTACTTATACAACTCACAAGAGAACAATGTAATTGTTGCTCGCCATGCGGTTTTCCTAAGAGGAATACCTATATGCAGTGGTAAATGGGAGGATGGTAAAACTCGATGAAAATCAGAGTAATACTATTCCAGGCAACAATTCCTTAATGGAACACAAATAGTTCATCAAAGATGAAACTATACCAATAATCTTCGAATACACAAGAACCACGTAGGTCGGAGAGAGTCAGAAAACAACAAGGGGTATGGGTTTCTGATCTCACCTCGTTAAGATGTCAATCTTATTGAGGAATACGAACTGACTACGTATGAGGAAGTGATACAAGGTATCGACTCCCTATTATGGCAAAGTGCCATGAAGTCCGAAATGGATTCCATGTATACCAACCAAGTTTGGACACTGGTTGTTGTACCGCAAGGCATTGTGCCTATTGGTACTATATAAGTCTTCAAGGAAGACATACATGGATGGCAACATACCAATGTACTAAGTTGGGCTTGTAGCGAAAAGGTATCGTTATCAACATTGTGTCGATTACGACGAAACCTTTTAACTATTGCCATGGTTAAATCCATTTGGATAATGCTTGCTGTTGCTGCATGTTTCATTTATGAAATATGGCAGCTGAATGCCAAAACCGCTTTCCTTAACGGAAACCTTTTGGAGGATGTTTACAACATCCTGACGGTTTTGTCGTACCAAAATGAGCAAACAAGGTTTGCAAGTTAATTCGATCCATGGATGGATTGAAGCAAGCATTGCGTTCTTGGAATTATCGCTTTGATGTAATCATAATGGTATATGATTTAATTCAAAACGAAAATGATTCTTGTGTATATAAGGAGGTTAATGGGAGCGCACTGGCAGTGGAAGTCCTATATAATGATGACATATCATTTCTTGGAAATGATATTCCCAAAATTACAATCGGTGAAAGCTTGGCTTTCATGAAAATTCTCCGTAGAATTCTTGGGAGAGACAACTTTTTTTCTAGGAATAAAGATCTACTGGGATAGATTTAAAGTTGTTGATACTCTATGAGAACTCGTACATTGAAATAAATGTACATGACCTGGTGTCTCATACGTTTTGAGCATATGGAGTCACAATCGGGCCAATCCAAGTGATAGTCACTAGATTGATGTTAAGAACATCCTTTAGTATCTTATATGAACTAAGGATGTTGTCTTATACTATGGAGATGGAGAACTTGAAGTGACTGGGATCACTGTTGCAAGTTTCATAATCGATAAAATGACTATAAGTCGCAACAACGGTACTATACAGTTTGAATAACGGAACAGTGAGTTGGAAATCTTCCAAGCAAGATACTGTTACCGAATAAACAACAAAATGGATTATTGCTGCAACTGAGGCAGCAATAGAAGCCTTCTGGATTGATAATAATCAAATTAGATTAGAAGTAGTTCTGTTAGTAGCTAAGCTAGGCTACAGCGCAGGCTAAAGAATTAGTGGTCTCATCAACGATCTAGATATATATACTTCAATTGTTTCATCTGATTCTTTCGGATCATACATCGTGGCGATGTGTGATGATCGAATAAATCGCATCAGATGATAACAATGCAAATCCGATGACGAAAGCATTTCCTCAGCAGAAGTTTGAGCGAACCGTACATAGTTCGGGTGTAGGACACTTGAGTGATTAGCTATAGGCCAAGTGGGAGATTGTTGGACAGTTATGACCCATAACATCACTATTTGTACAGATCATGGTGTTGTTGTAAAAAATAACTATGTGACAAAGGAAATTGCTCTTCTATCATTGTAATTAGATTACCAAGATGTATAAATGATAGAAGGTCCATATGATTAGTTCCGGATTGATAAGAAATGAGACAGAATCAATCCATGAAGGTTTAATCATTAAATATCCCTAGTCGTAGTATTATCGAGACTGGACATCGATAATGCAGAATAGACTAGTATTGCACTTGTGCGTGTTATGGGAGCATAACGGCATAGTTCTCATATATTTGGGTATAGGATACTCATGCAAGTGTAATAGGAGGTTGTGTTTACCGATGGTACGGAAACAAATTCTCTCTGGATAGACCCCTTGGAATTCCATTGGTAGTATGACTGTGTGTCTATGGAAGTCCAAATCAGGGTAGGTGTATTTGGTCTTAACTTGAGACATGCACCGCTAATACTTGCGACAATCAATTGTACTTTGGTTTTGGTCGTCCAGGGCTTTAACAGGTTCTGTGTACGCCTCTTATGGGTATATTGAGAATCATAGTGTATTGGGTGTGATGTCGAGATGGAAGTATCACTCTAGTCATAGTGGAGATGATGATCACATAGGATACGATACTGGTGCTCTTATGTACTGCAGTCATCGGGATAATATGACTAGGTCATGATTATCCAATTATAGAGACTAGTTACCAGAGATCCGATATGTGCTTCGTACGGGGCAGACACAATTCCAGCCCCAGGCCTAACACGTGACATCTGATACTGGATCGAAATACGCAATACTATGTATACTACGCTGATATAGATCACATATTCCAATAAGAATATTTCTGGAGAATTGGGTAGGCATGGCGCTTTGCTAGAAGCCAACCTTGTCTTCTAAATCGGTTAAAAACGTAGTACTAGGTACTACGTGTTCGGATAGTCCGACGACCGGATTTACTGCCAACATATATGGGGATCTCATGGGTCGCTTCCCGAAGATTCACCGATGACGTATGACTCGCACTTTATTAATCTGGGATTAATTAGATGAGAGAGAAAATTAATCTGGGATTAATTACGGAGATATTTTATCTGGGATAAAATATCAATTAAAAAGAGAGAGAACGATTAATTTGGAATTAATCGATAAAATAATATATTCATATATTATACGAAATTGGATTTCGACGCGGAATTAAATTTAGAATTTAATTCGGGCGAACGAGTTAATTCAGAATTAATTCGTTAGCGACGTGAATAGTGATTTTGCTAGGCATAATTATTTAATTACGTCGCAACGGAAAATTTGTTAATTTGAAATTAGCGAACCTGAGCCGGGAGTGTTTGCGGGCACACTCACATTTCGAATTCAAGTGCGGCCCACAAGTCACATCAAGCGTCAAATCACTAGTCATCGATTGATGTGATGTCTAGTCACTTTGAGTGATTTGACAACTTGTCATGAGTGATGTGAATAGTGATGGAGGTGGTTGAGGCTTAATTGCTTTGTCTTTTTGAAAGCAAAAATTATGTATTAGATTTTTAGAAAATCAATTACAATATTTTTCGACAACCAACACATCTTCATCTCTCTCATCTCCTATCTCTCTCTCACGGTCTTGGACCACATTTCCTATTCTGTTTTTCTGCCACTGCCGAGAACAAAGGAGAAGCAAGATGGTGATTTTGCGGCAAAATTACCAAGTGCTAGCACACATTCGGAGTCTGCGAAGGTGGTATGGAACTAATTTCGTGAGCATGGAATACACAACACAAAACTTAGAGCTTGGTGGATCATCCATGGCCGAATTTGGAGGAGCACAAAAGCCTACTGCCGTGAGCACTTGGAGGAGGAGGAAAAGAATTTTTTGTGTTTGTCGCATCGCACAATCGATCATTGTAAGTATTCTGCAACTTCTTTGAGTATTCACATATATGTTTCATTGCTTGAAATTCAATCTTGGGACTTAATAGAAACTCAACAGCGTCTGCCACATGTCAACATCAGAGGAGATCTGCTAACATGCATCGTGCCACGTGTCATCATCCTATGGTGCCGAAAATCCACATCGCCACGTGTCGTCCACGTATACGTCTATATCAGCCACATGCCAAGTCAGTGTGCCACGTGTCAGCTACGTCATCATCAGCTAATCATCGCGTGCCGCGTGTCACAATCATATGGTGCCGAAAATCCACATCGCCACGTGTCGTCCACGTAGGTGTTTATATCAGCCACATGCCAAGTCAGTGTGCCACGTGTCAGCCACGTCATCATCAGCCAATCATCGCGTGCCACGTGTCACAATCCTATGGTGCCGATAATCCACATCGCCACGTGTTGCCACGTCATCTCTATATCAGCACAATCATTCAGCTCCCAACCGCCTTACCACGTGTCAGCCGATCCGAAAAATGCACCGTATTTGGCACCGGAAAACATGTCGTATTTGGCGTCGGAAAATACGGCGCGTCGTGACGCACAAGGAGCCCGCGTAGCGACGCGTATGGCCTATCAACGCCTATAAATTTAGCTCGAAATTTTAGTTTCATATGTATTTTCCTCTCTGATTTCTCTGATGTAAATAAGGAATTTATATCTAGTTTGTTTTATTTTTAGTTTTGTAATTAATTTTAGTTACTTTTTGTAATAGTAATCTATTTTCTTTACTTTTTCAGTTTTTTTACTATTCAGCAATGAAGAGGTAACTTCCCTCTGCTAGGGTGAAAGGTAAATCTTTTATTATTGCTATTTAGATTAATCTCCATTAATTATAATACATTAACTATTTAAAATTTGACTTAACAAGGATACCGCTATATTG
This sequence comes from Zanthoxylum bungeanum, assembly GCA_019454045.1. Taxonomy (NCBI): domain Eukaryota; kingdom Viridiplantae; phylum Streptophyta; class Magnoliopsida; order Sapindales; family Rutaceae; genus Zanthoxylum; species Zanthoxylum bungeanum. The sequence goes on along the minus strand of SKCR01049559.1, from coordinate 15,846 downwards.
GTCGGTTGGTAATTATTATAAATTGGTTTTTAACATGACTAAATATGGATACCGCCTGGTTGGTCGGTTGGTAATTACCGCCTATATGGCTGGTTTATGGACAAATTGTGATACCGTCTTTATAGTCGGTTGAACTTAATCTGACTTAATCAGGATACCGCCTATATGGCTGGTTGGTAATATCACACAAGTTAATATATTATATTAAGAGAGATATCTATAATAGTAGTAATAAAAGTTGATCCTTTAACCGTAACATTTTCTTTTATTGTATTTTTCTTTATTACTTTCCAGCATTTTATTTTATGTCTTTTATTTTTAAGTTTTTACTAGCCTTAGATATGTGTCGTAACTAAGTCCATTATCTGGGTTTGTGATGTAATCTAATATCACCGGCTTATAAGGGGTTAAATTACAGTTTGGGTAATATAAAGGTTTATTTATTGAGCCTAAATCCTAATGCTTTTTATTAACTAGCCATTAATAAAATTGAACTGGTAAACTTAAAATGAACTTGGAAAAGAGATTTTAGGTTAAAAACCTTAGACTCAATAGCCCACGATCTTCTTTAAGGATAGATAACCCTTTAATAGATTTCCTTACAGGATAGGAATATACATGTCGGGCGGGGGAGCAATAACTGGAACTTAATCTTAATGAATTCAGATAACTTGTTAACATAGGAATATGATTAATTGGGTTATACTGGGTATTTGTATTTGACCATCGGAAGAGGTTTTTACATAATTTCGTGTTCCAAGTTAATAAACCAATATATTACACAAACGTAAAATAACCACTTCATCATTTAAAAAAGATATTGGAAGGATTCACAACCCTGGATAGTTTTATAAATTTGAATTTTCCTAAACCTATTTTCACAATTTTATTTACTTGTTTTTAAGTTTAAAGTCACCACCTAATCAATCAATCAATCAATCTGTTAGATATTAATAATCATTTGGCCTCATAAAATTAATAGCTAGGTATTAAGTCCTTGTATACTTTTTATACTACTTGAACGATACGTGCGCTTGCGTTATACGTGTGTGATTTCGCACTGGTCAAGTTTTTGGTGCCGTTGCCGGGGACATATTTATCTTTCACTATTAGTTTTGAGGTTGGATACCTTTACTTGTATATAATTTTCTATTTGCTTATTATTTCTGTTTTCTTGTGTTTCAGGTTCTCAGAAACTACATGAGACGAACCAGAAGCTTTGAACTCTGACCGCTTGACCCAGAAATTGAAAGAACCATCAGACAATTGAGAAGGGAAAGGCGAGAAGGGCAAGAAGCACTAATTAACATGGAACCTGAACCTTTAGATGTTGCACCACCAATTCCCATTCGAGACAGAACCATTCTGGTGGTCGACGGCTTAATTTCTTGTATTGTACTTCCTCCCTTACCAGAAAATGCATGTGATATCAAAACATGCATTCAGATGATTCAGCAGTCAGTTCAGTTTGTGGGGAATGTAGCTGAAGACCCTAATACTCACATCAGCAACTTCCTGGAAGTTTGCAGCACTTTCAATTACAACCGAGGAGCTGAAGAAGCAATGAGACTGTGGATTTTCCCATATTCCTTGAAAGACAAAGCAAAAGCTTGGCTACATTCACTACCAGCAAGTTCCATCACAACTTGGAACACTCTAGCCACCAAATTCCTTGCAAAGTATTTTCCACCTGCCAGAACAGCAAAACTGAGGAATGACATCACATCCTTTGTACAACATGACTCGGAAACTCTCTAAGAAAGCTTGGGAAAGGTACAAAGATTTGCTCCGGAAATGCCCTCACCATGAGATTCCAAAATGGCTACAAGTCCAAACTTTCTATAATGGACTTTCTGGACTGATCCCAAATTTTAATGGAGCAATAATTTAGGGCAAAAGAACTATCCCCCACCCGGATTCCAACAGCAACAGCACAAAGGCCAGGAGTAGGAAAATGAACCAGGAATAGTGGAAGTGCTGACTCAGTTAAAAAATATGATGCTATATTTCAAAGTCAATATGCCTTTATTAAAGCACTGAAGAATCAAATTGGACAACTGGCCAATACTCAAAGTTACATACCGCCAGGAAATCTTCCCAGCAACACAGAACCAAATCCAAGGAATCGATGGAATGAACAATGTCAAGCCATTACCTTGAAAAGCGGTATTAAGATCAACAAAGATGTTGGAATCAAGGCAACAATTGAAACTGTTCCAAAAGAAGCAGTTCCACAGATGGAAGAAAAAGAAGCAAATGAAAAAGATCAAATCACTCCACCTCCACTTTTTCCTCAGCATCTTCATAAAAACAAACTGGACAAGCAGTTTGCTCGTTTCTTGGAGGTTTTCAAAAAAGCTGCACATCAACATCCCATTTGCAGAAGCTTTGGAACAAATGCCCAGCTATGTCAAATTCATGAAAGACATTCTTTCACGAAAACGGAGATTGGGAGATTATGAGACAGTAGCATTGACGGAAGAATGCAGCGCCATCATTCAGAGGAAGCTTCCCCCAAAGTTGAAATATCCTGATAGTTTCACCATTCCTTACATTATAGGAGAACATAACTTCGGTAGGGCTTTGTGTGATCTAGGTGCGAGTATTAACTTGATGTCTTTTTCTATTTTCAGGAAATTGCAGATTGTAGAAACAATGCATACCTTAGTCTCTCTACAACTTGCTGATAGAACGCTCATATTTCTGAGAGATGTAATTGAAGATGTGCTGGTCAAAGTTGACAAATTCATTTTCCCAGCAGATTTTATTGTCCTTGATATGGAGGAAGATGAAGACGTGCCGATCATACTCGGGAGACCATTCTTGGCTACAGGTCGAACGATTATTGATGTACAAAAATGAGAGTTAACCATGAGGGTACATGACCAAGAAGTAACATTCAATGTTTTCAAGGCCATGAATTTCCCGGATGATGAAAAGAAGGTGGAATGTTTCAGACTTGATGTAATACATAGTACCATCCAGAATTTTGATGAAAGGAAAAGTTCTACTGACAAACTTAAAGCATGTCAACTACCTGTGGAGCCTGAAGATAAAACGTCTTGTGCATTAAAGACGCAGATTCTTGCACTACAAGCAACAAAAGAGTAACAGTTCCACCAGCTCAACAAATTAGAGGAATTTCACATACAGCCTTTTGAGAATACCAAATTGTACAAATAAAAGGCCAAGAAAAGACATGATGAGAAGTTAGTGCGCATACCACTAGAACCAGGGCAGAGGGTACTGTTAAACAAATCAAGGTTGAAACTCTTCTCATGGAAGCCAAAATCACAGTGGTCAGGTCCATTCCTAATCACCAAGGTTTTACCAGATAGATTCGTTGAGATACATGATCCTGACTCCAACGAAACATTCAAGGTTAAAAACAAGCGTGTTAAGCACTACTGGGGAGAATCATTTGAGCGATAAAAAGAAAGTGTCACACTTTCAGATCCAGTCTAATGTTCGGGAAGTCACGTCTAGCTGACGACGTTAAACTTAGCACTCGCAGGGAGGCAACCTAGGCAATTTGTGTATATATTGTGATCTGGTGTGTTTTATTTTTGTGTGTTTAATTTTTGCAGGTAAAGTCATTTCACGATGGAAGAAGCTCTAGTAAAATTTCACAAGCAATTTCCTTCTCTCCCTAAAAAATCTTCGATGAAATCTACAAAGCTCGCTTGGAACGGATGAGACTACTGATGAACAAAGGTATTACAACTGACATTCATTGGATTATTGAAGCACAGGTTTGATTGGCAGGTGAGTCTTCTGACTCTTTTATTTCACATCTACATGGTTTAGGAAGAAGCACATATGCTAAAAAGAGAAGAGATAAAAGAATGGGTGTATGTTATAAATGTACTCGTATGTTTTGTGATACTCGTTGTCGTTATTTATTAATGATGTCTGATAACCGTGAAGATAAGATTAATTTCATTAGGGATGGCTTGAGTAAGGAGTCTTTGGATGACATATCTAAAACACTTGAGACGCATCCCAGTGGATATGTGTATCACGAAATTCGCGTGTTATATACACAATTCCAAAGAGAAAGACAACAATTAAGTCTGACTCAAAAAGACCTTGTTTGCCAATTTATAAGAAAATTGGATGGGAAGCTTGTCCCTGACGCATAGATGCCAATCAAGCTGTTACTTTCTTATAAATATTATATCTCTTTGTCTTTTCCTAATAATTGTATTTTATTTTCGCAGACAGGATCCAGACTTTTTGACCTTTCATGATTTCTTTTATTGTTTTGCTAACAATCGTCCTTTGGGAGATACTAGTGCTATTATTACTTAACCCTTTTAAGGTGTATAAATTCAACTCATCTTTGCACTTTTGAAGGCATCCAGATTTGAGAAAAGAAACATACATAAAATGGAAGCTACTTCAAGAAGACGAGTTGTAAATCTGTAGTGTTGGTACTAAGCCACAATACGTAGCAGCAGCATAAGAATTGGGATGAGTCATAGCTAAGAAGAATATGCACCTAGTATATGGCAGAGGCAGTCTTGGACTAATGGATATCGTTTCAAAGGCCGTACATGATTGAGGCAGTCAAGTTCTGGGAATCATCCCAAAACCCTTGGCATAAGCGGATCTTATAGGATCATCAAACGGAGAAGAACTAATTGTGCCAGGTATGTCTGAACGACTGGTAGAAATGATTAACTGTGCTGATACTTTTATTGCTTTGCAAGATGGTTTGGGTACGTTGGAGGAGATTTTTACAGTGCTATCTTAGGCGAACTGGAACATACACTAGAAACCAATTGGATTGTTCAACGCAGATCGATTTTATGATTTTCTTTGTGTATTTCTTGATGATGCCCGGAGAAATGGGTTCGTGTCAAAACCTCTGAAAGAACTCCTCTTCACTGCCAAAACTGCCCAAGATTTAATTGACCAAATCTTAGCCTTTGAACCACAAATTGACCCTATCATTTCCAATATAAAATGGTCAGATGATGATCGTGGTAAGAAGCGTAGGATAAATCTGGATCTTAACATTTAATTTCATTTGTAAATGTAGAATTTCAACTAACCAGGTACTATCTTCTAAACTCAGCTTCTACTTTTTAAGACATTGGGGCAATATCTCATTTCGGTTTGGGGGAGGGGATTAGTTGACTAGTATCTTGTTTTTATTTTTTATGTTATTTTATTTAGTCCAAAAATTTTCGAAAAATACAAAAAAATTGAAAATTTTTTCAGATAAAAAATTATTTTGTGTTTTTAAATTGATTAATCGGGTGAAATTGGTGAGAGATAGTTGTGTAAGAAGTTTCCACTCCTGAGACGTATCACTAACTATTTCGGAACAAGTTAATTATTGTTTATTTCCACTTAAATTATTTAATTTGTGAATTCTCCATAAAACTAACTAAAAGGGATCTTCATATGCTTTGTTGACAGATATTATCAACGTGCATGGTAACATACAGACATGAGCTGTAATTGAAAAGTTTGTAATATTCAGTGCTCTAGTTTAATTGGAGGAAGCATCTCAAAAGGCAATGGGATAAAAAAAACCGTATGAGATCCGAGTTATTAAGTTTGTATGGGTATTTTAACACCTAGTGCCCTAAAGCCAACTGGTTTGGGGTCACTGGCTCAAAGCTCGCTACATGGATCAAGGATGATGCAAAAATATATATATCAGAAGTCTGAGTAATTAAGTCTGTAGGGGTGTCTTAACACCTAGTGCCCTAAAGCCAACTGGTTTGGGAGTCACTGACCCAAAGCTCGCTAAATGGATGGAAGATATTGTATATAAATAAAAAAAAAATCAAAAAGAAAGAAAAAATCAGAAAAATCAGAAAAATTATTCCATTACTGCAAAAAAGTGTGAATTCTGATAAAACTTTATGACAAAAGTATTTCTTTCTTCTCAACTGCACTTGTAACTGTTGTGGGCAAAAATGAGTTGATTAATATTTTGTTAACTGTGTATATGGAGAATGGTAAATATAATCGGAGAATTTACTTATTCGGTAATTAGGATGAAAGAAAACAACTAGTAACTTGGAGTAGAAGTTTCACCTGCTTAAATCACAAACTTATTTATTCTATTTTCTCTTGTCTTTTTTCTTTTGTGTGCATTAGTTTTACTTTCTTTTTAATTTTGTCAAAAGTTTGTGGGTATCGTTGCTGTAAGCCCTCACGAGACTAAAACGCATCCACTAGGGACACCTAGGGTATAAAGGCTTGTTACATACGCTAAATGCAACTGTGATCCCTATGAAAGTGGCTTAGTTTAATTTTCATGTTATTTTATTTTATGTTTTGCTCGAGGACTAACAAAATGTTAGGTTTGGGGGTGTGATGAGTAGTAAATGTATCACTTTGTGAATTTTTTGAACTTTTTGATGTGTTTTGTGTCATTTTGTAGATAAATAAAGTTTCAGGACATTCTGGAGGTGATTTGGGGCCAAAACGTTGAAAAAGGACAACAAAGGGCAAAAATGTCATTTTACGCATTGCGACGCCAAACGTGCGCCAGCCTGTGCTAACTTGCACCACTTCATGCTAAAATACACCGTGCAACATGTCAAAATCTGATAAGTCTACTAACATGCGCCAGATACTAACGTGCGCCTGCCACATGTCAACATCAGAGGAGATCTGCTAACGTGCACCATGCCACGTGTCATCATCATATGGTGCCGAAAATCCATATCGCCACATGTCATCCACTTGTCATCCACGTGTCGTCCACGTAGGCGTCCACATCAGCTACATGCCAAGTCAGTGTGCCACGTGTAAGCCACATCATCATCAGCCAATCATTGCGTGCCACGTGTCACAATCATATGGTGCCGACAATCCACATCGCCACGTGTTGCCACGTCATCGTCACATCAGCATAATCATTCAGCTCCTAGCTGCCTTGCCACGTGTCAACCGATCCAGAAAATGCACCGTATTTGGCGCCGGAAAACGCAGTGCGTCGAGACGCGTAAGGAGCCCGCGTCGCGACGCTCAGGTCCTATCGACGCCATAAATTCAGCTCGAAATTTCAGTTTCAGATGTACCTTCCTCTCTGAATTCTCTGATGTAAATAAGAAGTTTGTATCTAGTTTGTTTTATTTTCAGTTTTGTAATTAATTTTTGTAATAGTAATATACTTTCTTTACTTTTTCAGTTTTTTTTACTATTCAACAATAAGGAGGTAACTTCCCCCTGCTAGGGTGAAAGGTAAATCTTTTATTATTGCTATTTAGATTAATCTCCCTTAATTATAATAAATTAACTTTTTAAAATTTGACTTAACAAGTATACCGCTATATTGGTCGGTTGGTAATTATTATAAACTGGTTTTTAACCTGACTAACCATGGATACCACCTGGTTGGTCGGTTGGTAATTACCGCCTATATGGCTGGTTTAAGGACAAATTTTGATACCATATTTATGGTCGGTTGTACTTAATCTGACTTAATCAGGATACCGCCTATATAACTGGTTGGTAATATCACAAAAGGTAATATATTATATTAAGTGAGATATCTATAATAGTAGTAATAAAAGTGGATTCTTTAACCCTAACATTTTCTTTTATTGTATTTTTATTTATTTACTTTCCAGCATTTTACTTTATGTCTTTTATTTTTAAGTTTTTACTAGCCTTATATATGGGTGAGTCCTATGCAATGTGTGCCAAAGAAATGAGGAATTACTGTAGTCAAAAAAAATGAAAAGAACGAGCTAATTCCAACAAGAACGGTGACTGGATTGAGAGTATGCATGGACTACAGGAAGCTGAATAAAGCAACAAGGAAATATCATTTTCCGTTGCCATTCTTTGACCAGATGCTAGACAGACTTGCGAGACATGAGTTCTATTATTTTCTAGGCGGATACTCGGGGTACAATCAGATTGCCATAGCCCTAGAAGATCAGGAGAAAACCATTTTTACATGTCAGTATGGTACTTTTCTTTCCGTATGATGCCATTTGGACTATGTAATATTCCTGTCACATTTCAATGTTGCATAATGGCCATCTTCTCAGACATGCTGGAATTAAGTATGGAAGTTTTCATAGATGATTTCTCTGTGTTTGGAGATTCTTTCGACCATTGCTTGCAAAATCTGGAACAAGTGCTACAAAGATGTGAAGATACCAACCTGGTGCTCAATTGGGAGAAATGCCACTTCATGGTGCAGGAAGGCATTGTGCTGGGACATCGGATCTCACAAAAGGGAATCGAGGTAGACAAAGCAAAGATTGAAACAATTGAAAAACTACCTCCACCAACAACTGTTAAAGGGATTCAGAGTTTTCTCGGACATGTTGGCTTTTATAGAATATTTCTCAAAGATTGATAAACCTCTGTGCAATCTTCTGGAGAAAGATGTGCCTTTCAACTTCACCAAAGAATACCACGAAGCTTTTGAGATCCTAAAACAGAAGCTGGTTTCTGCTCCCATTATAGTAGCACCAGACTGGACCCTTCCATTTGAGGTAATGTGCGATGCTAGTGATTTTGCTGTAGGTGTAGTTTTGGGACAACACAAAGTAAAAATTTTCCACACCATTTACTACTCCAGTAGAACTCTAAATAAAGCTCAACTCAATTATACAACCACTGAAAATGAGTTGCTTGCAGTTGTGTTTGCTTTTGATAAATTACGCTCTTATCTGCTGGGTCCCAAAGTGGTGGATTACACAGATCATTCAGCAATCTGATAAGTCTGCTAACATTTTGAATTTTCCCACTTATTTGACCTAATATTTTGTATAGATTCTTGAATTTTGTGAATTTTTTGATGTGTTTTGTGTTATTTTGTAGATAAATAAAGTTTCAGGACATTCTGGAGGTGATTTGGGGCCAAGACAGTGAAAAAAGACAACAAATGGCAAAAATGTCATTTTACGCATCGCGACGCCAAACGTACGCTAGCCTGTGCTAACTTGCACCACTTCATGCTAAAATACACCATGCAACATGTTAAAATCTGATAAGTCTGCTAACATGCGCCGGATGCTAACGTGCGCCTGCCACATGTCAACATCATAGGAGATCTGCTAACGTGCACCATGCCATGTGTCATCATCATATGGTGCCGAAAATCCATATCGCCACATGTCATCCACTTGTCATCCACGTGTCGTCCACGTAGGCATCCACATCAGCCACATGCCAAGTCAGTGTGCCACGTGTAAGGCACATCATCATCAGCCAATCATTGCGTGCCACGTGTCACAATCATATGGTGCCGACAATCCACATCGCCACGTGTTGCCACGTCATCGTCACATCAGCATAATCATTCAGCTCCTAGCTGCCTTGCCACGTGTCAACCGATCCAGAAAATGCACCGTATTTGGCGCTGGAAAACGCAGTGCGTCGAGACGCGTAAGGAGCCCGCGTCGCGACGCTCAGGTCCTATCGACGCCATAAATTCAGCTCGAAATTTCAGTTTCAGATGTACCTTCCTCTCTGAATTCTCTGATGTAAATAAGAAGTTTGTATCTAGTTTGTTTTATTTTCAGTTTTGTAATTAATTTTTGTAATAGTAATATACTTTCTTTACTTTTTCAGTTTTTTTTACTATTCAACAATAAGGAGGTAACTTCCCCCTGCTAGGGTGAAAGGTAAATCTTTTATTATTGCTATTTAGATTAATCTCCCTTAATTATAATAAATTAACTTTTTAAAATTTGACTTAACAAGTATACCGCTATATTGGTCGGTTGGTAATTATTATAAACTGGTTTTTAACCTGACTAACCATGGATACCACCTGGTTGGTCGGTTGGTAATTACCGCCTATATGGCTGGTTTAAGGACAAATTTTGATACCATATTTATGGTCGGTTGTACTTAATCTGACTTAATCAGGATACCGCCTATATAACTGGTTGGTAATATCACAAAAGTAATATATTATATTAAGTGAGATATCTATAATAGTAGTAATAAAAGTGGATTCTTTAACCCTAACATTTTCTTTTATTGTATTTTTATTTATTTACTTTCCAGCATTTTACTTTATGTCTTTTATTTTTAAGTTTTTACTAGCCTTATATATGGGTGAGTCCTATGCAATGTGTGCCAAAGAAATGAGGAATTACTGTAGTCAAAAAAAATGAAAAGAACGAGCTAATTCCAACAAGAACGGTGACTGGATTGAGAGTATGCATGGACTACAGGAAGCTGAATAAAGCAACAAGGAAATATCATTTTCCGTTGCCATTCTTTGACCAGATGCTAGACAGACTTGCGAGACATGAGTTCTATTATTTTCTAGGCGGATACTCGGGGTACAATCAGATTGCCATAGCCCCAGAAGATCAGGAGAAAACCATTTTTACATGTCAGTATGGTACTTTTCTTTCTGTATGATGCCATTTGGACTATGTAATATTCCTGTCACATTTCAATGTTGCATAATGGCCATCTTCTCAGACATGCTGGAATTAAGTATGGAAGTTTTCATAGATGATTTCTCTGTGTTTGGAGATTCTTTCGACCATTGCTTGCAAAATCTGGAACAAGTGCTACAAAGATGTGAAGATACCAACCTGATGCTCAATTGGGAGAAATGCCACTTCATGGTGCAGGAAGGCATTGTGCTGGGACATCGGATCTCACAAAAGGGAATCGAGGTAGACAAAGCAAAGATTGAAACAATTGAAAAACTACCTCCACCAACAACTGTTAAAGGGATTCAGAGTTTTCTCGGACATGTTGGCTTTTATAGAATATTTCTCAAAGATTGATAAACCTCTGTGCAATCTTCTGGAGAAAGATGTGCCTTTCAACTTCACCAAAGAATACCACGAAGCTTTTGAGATCCTAAAACAGAAGCTGGTTTCTGCTCCCATTATAGTAGCACCAGACTGGACCCTTCCATTTGAGGTAATGTGCGATGCTAGTGATTTTGCTGTAGGTGTAGTTTTGGGACAACACAAAGTAAAAATTTTCCACACCATTTACTACTCCAGTAGAACTCTAAATAAAGCTCAACTCAATTATACAACCACTGAAAATGAGTTGCTTGCAGTTGTGTTTGCTTTTGATAAATTACGCTCTTATCTGCTGGGTCCCAAAGTGGTGGATTACACAGATCATTCAGCAATCTGATAAGTCTGCTAACATTTTGAATTTTCCCACTTATTTGACCTAATATTTTGTATAGATTCTTGAATTTTGTGAATTTTTTGATGTGTTTTGTGTTATTTTGTAGATAAATAAAGTTTCAGGACATTCTGGAGGTGATTTGGGGCCAAGACAGTGAAAAAAGACAACAAATGGCAAAAATGTCATTTTACGCATCGCGACGCCAAACGTACGCTAGCCTGTGCTAACTTGCACCACTTCATGCTAAAATACACCATGCAACATGTTAAAATCTGATAAGTCTGCTAACATGCGCTGGATGCTAACGTGCGCCTGCCACATGTCAACATCATAGGAGATCTGCTAACGTGCACCATGCCATGTGTCATCATCATATGGTGCCGAAAATCCATATCGCCACATGTCATCCACTTGTCATCCACGTGTCGTCCACGTAGGCATCCACATCAGCCACATGCCAAGTCAGTGTGCCACGTGTAAGGCACATCATCATCAGCCAATCATTGCGTGCCACGTGTCACAATCATATGGTGCCGACAATCCACATCGCCACGTGTTGCCACGTCATCGTCACATCAGCATAATCATTCAGCTCCTAGCTGCCTTGCCACGTGTCAACCGATCCAGAAAATGCACCGTATTTGGCGCCGGAAAACGCAGCGCGTCGAGACGCGTAAGGAGCCCGCGTCGCGACGCTCAGGTCCTATCGACGCCATAAATTCAGCTCGAAATTTCAGTTTCAGATGTACCTTCCTCTCTGAATTCTCTGATGTAAATAAGAAGTTTGTATCTAGTTTGTTTTATTTTCAGTTTTGTAATTAATTTTTGTAATAGTAATATACTTTCTTTACTTTTTCAGTTTTTTTGACTATTCAGCAATAAGGAGGTAACTTCCCACTGCTAGGGTGAAAGGTAAATCTTTTATTATTGCTATTTAGATTAATCTCCCTTAATTATAATAAATTAACTATTTAAAATTTGACTTAACAAGTATACCGCTATATTGGTCGGTTGGTAATTATTATAAACTGGTTTTTAACCTGACTAATCATGGATACCGCCTGGTTGGTCGGTTGGTAATTACCGCCTATATGGCTGGTTTATGGACAAATTTTGATACCACATTTATGGTCGGTTGTACTTAATCTGACTTAATCAGGATACCGCCTATATAACTGGTTGGTAATATCACACAAGTTAATATATTATATTAAGTGAGATATCTATAATAGTAGTAATAAAAGTGGATCCTTTAACCCTAAAATTTTCTTTTATTGTATTTTTCTTTATTTACTTTCCAGCATTTTACTTTATGTCTTTTATTTTTAAGTTTTTACTAGCCTTAGATATGGGTGAGTCCTATGCAATGTTTGCCAAAGAAATGAGGAATTACTATAGTCACAAATGAAAAGAACGAGCTGATTCCAACAAGAACGATGACTGGATGGAGAGTATGCATGGACTACAGGAAGCTGAAAAAAGCAACAAGGAAATATCATTTTCCGTTGCCATTCTTTGACCAGATGCTAGACAGACTTGCGAGACATGAGTTCTATTATTTTCTAGACGGATACTCGGGGTACAATCAGATTGCCATAGCCCTAGAATATCAGGAGAAAACCACTTTTACATGTCAGTATGGTACTTTTCTTTCCGTATGATGCCATTTGGACTATGTAATACTCCTGTCACATTTCAATGTTGCATAATGGCCATCTTCTCAGACATGCTGGAATTAAGAATGAAGGTTTTCATGGATGATTTCTCTGTGTTTGGAGATTATTTCGACCATTGCTTGCAAAATCTGGAACAAGTGCTGCAAAGATGTGAAGATACCAACCTGGTGCTCAATTGGGAGAAATGCCACTTCATAGTGCAGGAAGGCATTGTGCTGGGACATCGGATCTCACAAAAGGGAATCGAGGTAGACAAAGCAAAGATTGAAACAATTGAAAAACTACCTCCACCAACAACTGTTAAAGGGAATCGGAGTTTTCTCGGACATGCTGGCTTTTTTTGAAGATTTCTCAAAGATTGATAAACCTTTGTGCAATCTTCTGGAGAAAGATGTGACTTTCAACTTCACCAAAGAATACCACGAAGCTTTTAAGATCCTAAAACAAAAGCTGGTTTCTGCTCCCATCATAGTATCACCAGACTGGACCCTTCCATTTGAGGTAATGTGCGATGCTAGTGATTTTGCTGTAGGTGTAGTTTTGGGACAACGCAAAGTAAAAATTTTCCACACCATTTACTACTCCAGCAGAACTCTGAATGAAGCTCAACTCAACTATACAACCACTGAAAATGAGTTGCTTGCAGTTATGTTTGCTTTTGATAAATTACGCTCTTATCTGCTGGGTCCTAAAGTGGTGGTTTACACAGATCATTCAGCAATCAATATCTGATCGCGAAAAAAGATGCCAAAGCTAGATTGATCCGTTGGATACTTCTATTATAAGAATTTGACGTGGAGATCAGAGACAATTAATGGATAAAAAAACCAAGTGCCAAATCACTTATCGAGGCTCGAGAATGGAGAAACAACTGGCCAAGAACTGACAATCAAAGAATCTTTTCTAGATGAACAGTTATTTTCCATGAAACAACACGATGCCCCTTGGTATGCCGACTATGTCAACTACATAGTATCTGGAAAATAGCCGTTGGAATGGACAACTCAGCAATGAAAAAAGTTCTTCAAATAAGTCAAACACTATGTTTGGGATGAGTCGTACATGTTCAAATGATGTGCTGATCAATTACTGAAACGTTGTGTTCCACATGAGGAGGTCAATAGTGTCTTGCAGTATTGTCATTCATCACCATACGGTGGACACTTCAGTGGGAATAAAACTACAGCCAAAGTCCTACAATCATGTTTGTTCTGGCCCACTCTGTTTAAAGATGCTCAGTTATTTGCTCTTCAATGTGACATGTGCCAGAGAACGGGAAATATTTCAAGGAGAAATGAAGGACATTTGCAAAACATTCTGGAAGTGGAGATATTTGATGTATGGGTATTGATTTTATGGGACCCTTTGTTCCATCATTTGGAAACCTGTACATACTGGTTGAAGTAGACTACATCTCCAAATGGGTTGAAGCAATTGCACTACCATCAAATGATTCAAAAGTGGTGATAAAATTCCTTAAAAAAAATATTTTCACTCGCTTCGGAACATCTCGAGCGATTATCAGTGATGGAGGCACACATTTTTGCAACAAATACTTCGATGCACTCCTATCCAAATACAGAGTTACTCATAAAGTAGCCACTGCCTACCATCCACAGTCAAATGGACAGGTTGAAGTTTCAAACAGGGAGATCAAAAGAATCTTGGAGAGAACCATTGGATCAACAAGGAGGGAATGGTCTACAAAACTGGATGACGCATTATAGGCCTACCGGATAGCTTACAAGACACCCATTGTTATGTCCCCATATTGAATAGTGTTTGGGAAAGCTTGCCATCTGCCAGTGGAACTTGAACACAAGGCGTACTAGGCACTAAAGAAGTTAAATCTTGATCCACAAGCAGCAAGAGAAAATCAACTCCACCAACTCAACGAATTGGAGGAATTTCACCTACAGACTTATGATAATGCCAGATTATTCAAAGAAAAGATCAAGAAATGGCATGATCGAAAAATAGTGCGCAGACAACTGGAACCAAGACAACAGGTGTTGTTATACAATTCGAGGTTGAAACTTTTCCTTGGAAAGTTGAAATCAATGTGGTCAGGTCCATTTGTGATTACTCAGGTTTTACCATATGGAGCTGTTAAGTTACTTGATCCCAACACCAACGATACATTCAAGGTTAACAGTCAGCGTGTCAAGCACTACTAGGGAGAATCATTTGAGCGACAAAAAGAAAGTGTCACACTTTCAGATCCAGCCTAACGTTCGGGCAGTCATGTCTAGCTGGAGGAAACCCATGTAATTTGTGTATATTGTGATCTGGTGTGTTTTATTTTTGTATGTTCAATTTTTGCAGGTAAAGTCATTTCACGATGGAAGACGTTCTCGCAAATCTTCACAAGCAATTTCCTTATCTCCCTCAAAACTCTCTGATGAAAGTTTACAAAGCTCGCTTAGAATGGATGAGACTACTGATGATCAAAGGTATTCCCACTGACATTCGTTGGATTATTGAAGCACGGGTTCGATTGGCAGGTGGATCCTCTGACTCTTTTATTTCACATCTGCCTGGTTTAGGAAGAAGTACCTATGCTAAAAAGAGAAGAGCAAAAAGAATGAGTGTTTGCTATAAATGTGCTCGCATGACATGTAATACTTATTGTCGTTCTTTAGGAATGGTGTCTGATAACCGTGAAGATAAAATTAAATTCATTAGGGATGGCTTGAGTAAGGAGTCTTTGGATGACATATCTAAGACTCTTGAGACGCATTACAGTGGATATGTGCACCATGCAATTCACATGTTATATACACAATTTCAAAAAGAAAGACAACAGTTAATTCTCAGGAATCTAACTCAAAAAGACCCTGTTTGCCAATTTATAAGAAAATTGGATGGGAAACTTGTCTCTGACGCATAGACGTCAATCAAGCTGTTACTTTCTTGTAAATATTATATCTCTTGTCTTTTCCTAATAATTGTGATTTGTTTTGTTATTTTCTTTTATTTTCTCCGACATGATCCAGAATTTTTGACCTTTCACGATTTCTTTTATTGTTTTGCTAATAATCGACCTTTGGAAGATACTAGTGCTATTATT